>JAYECN010493862.1:0-15326 GCA_035222435.1 Microcambeva ribeirae
ATGAGCTGTTCCATCACTTTTCCGGGGATGGAGGTGAGGCTCACTGGCCTGTAGTTGCCTGGGTCCTCCTTCTTGCCATTTTTGAAGACCGGTGTGACTTGTGAGAACTCCGCCCATACAAATCCATGGGACCAACCAGGTTGCATTCAAGGATCTTGAAAGGATGATATCCTTGCAAGGCCATTTACTGTCACCTTTTAAAAGTAATGGAGATCTGGGGAGATGTTTGAGAGCATGGGAAAATTCCTAAAAGTAAAATTTCATGACAATAGCTTCAGCTTTTTCATCTGGTTTGCATTCTTGTTTGTTGTAATCCCCCAAATACCCCAATAAATAGATCTTGATATAAAAATTTGTCCCTTCCTTTCCTGCCTTCTTCCTCTCAGCCTGAATTTTGTTGCATATTTTCTCTTTCTAATTCCTGTCCTCATTCAACACATCCAGAAAATGCTGAATTAACTTTCTACTACCATTTTTCTGCTCCCCCGCCCCATGACTTTTCTATTTCTTTCCAAATTAATTTGCCCTGCCACCTGGTCTCCTTGGAATTTAGTAATTATTCAGTATATAAAACCTAGCTCCTAACAGATGGGGCCTCCAGAATACACACATCAACAATGTACATCCTAGGGCCACAAGATTGTGAGTTAGCTGCAGTTTCATTATGACTTCAATTTTCTAATGGTTGTGAACATTGTCAAAGAACATTAACGTTGTTTGTGATACCATGTCTTCTAAATAGAGGAGTTTAGACCAAGCCCTGTTTCTTTGATTTAGAATGTAAGTTTGTTTTCCAATTTCATGGTACTGATTACATATATTTTATAGCTACAGGAATGGAAACAAAAAAATAGTGATCACCTATGTTTACTTTCACCTTTGCAGAAGGCATTTTAGTGTTTGTATCCAATTAACCAGATCAGCATCTGTCTTTTCTAAATCTGTCATTTTCTAAAACTTTCTATGCTTTCATAGTTCATCTCTGCACTGGTATCTCAGTATTTTAAAATGTAAGATGGACTTAAGCACATTGTTTTTCAGGTATAGCTATATAAACAGTATATCAAGAAACTGTTTTTTGGGGATTTTTTTTTAAACACTCAGAATTGTATGGTTTGCATTTGCACAAATAAGAAATTTTTTCAGCAGTCAAGTAAATTTGGGAGAAGAAATGAACTAGAGATAAGGGAAGTTATGTTTGAGGAGAGATAGAGGACTCAAAATATGTAGTATTTTTCAATTATTCTTATTGGAGCCATTTCATTTTGCATACATAATGGAGATAATGGGACAGAGACTTGTTCTCTTGTGCCTAGGTGTGAGCAATCACCACATAAGAGATATTTTTTTTGTGTCCTTGAGTTTTTCTTTTGATATTTTTCTATTTTGTCTAAATAAAAAACACCTACCTGAGGAAGCAAACAGCCATATTACAGGTAGAAGCAGTTTTACAGGATGTAGATATGAGAGGCAGGACAAAAATGATTTGAAATTGAACTTTCAGTCTATCAGAGTGCACAGAAGATAAGCACTTTAAAGACGAAACTCTCTGAGTCCTCAAATTTTGACCTGGAATTTGATCAGAAATT
The DNA here is from genome assembly GCA_035222435.1 of Microcambeva ribeirae. Taxonomy (NCBI): domain Eukaryota; kingdom Metazoa; phylum Chordata; class Actinopteri; order Siluriformes; family Trichomycteridae; genus Microcambeva; species Microcambeva ribeirae. The sequence goes on from JAYECN010493862.1 coordinate 1,590, forward strand.
TGTCCAAAGAAGTCTCTACGCAGGAGGATAGACTATTTTGGGGATTCTGTATCTTGCTAGTTGTCCCTTTTTCAAAGAGGCAGTCAGAGTCATAAAAGCCAAAGCACTAACCACAACAGCTTAGCAGGTAGCTCTCAACTCTCAGGATGTATCACCTCCTACCCATTCTGTCTATCTATCACCTCCTTTCCATTCACCTATGTAATCAAGGAGAGTATCAACTGGATTCCCTTGTGACCAGAGCTCTGAAGTCTCTTGATTTTCTTGAGGTCTCCCATGGCAACATCACTGGTGACTACATGGATGTAATTCATCATGAAGGAAAATAGTTTGAAGGTTGGAAGCATATCATGAGTTCCTGCAATATCCTGGATCCAACTCCTCCACAGGCAAGAAAAATTCCATGACAGCAACTCTGATCAGCAGATAGGCACCTCCCTGTTGCGTAGAAGGGAATCTCCAACCACTACCATTTGGCACATCCTCTTGGTGCTGAAGCTGCCTCTAAAGCTTCCTCAGTGAAGATTATTGCCCTCCCTTGGATATTAGGGCACTAGACCATTCTGTAAACTCAGATCTGAGGGCACACTTTTCCTGATGCAAAAGTCATTGCCTGCTTGTACTGGGGAGTCCCCATCCACCACTGGCCTCTCAGTGTTCTTCCTTGTATCACTCTGCAAGGTGAATACCTTGTTAGGTTGTTCATCTTCCCTGATACTATACAGCCTGCCCCTCTCCTACAATCAACTCAGTGACTCAGCCATCGCGCCTGTCCCACAACAGAGACCACCTAGAGCTCCAGCCCCAGGTACTCCCTGCAGCCCCTGTTCTGCACAGGAGAATCCCTCCTCAAGAGCCCTTCTGAGTCAAGGCCTTCTTCTATCAGGGATGGAGAACAAGGTGCTTTGCCCCATGCAACCCAGAGCGGAGTTTCTGCCACCCTTGAATGAACCTTACTGTGCTAACTGTCCCACTAAATACCAAAAATGGCTGTTAACTGGTGTGCTAGACTGCTACTGGCCACCTAAATAGGTGCTCTCCACTGCAGATTATTCTGTAAGCGGCAGGTGGCTGATGAATGTTTGCCAAATAGCTTTGTTTATAAATGCTTCCTTGCTACTGTATATGGTGAATCGGCTTTCTGCATCAGGTATGTGTTGTAAAAGCTTGATTATATTCTCATGACACCTTTTTAACAGTCACAGTGAAAGTGAGAACTGCCTGCCAAGACTTTGTGCTAATTGCCCTACATAACCAAGAGAAGAAAAATATGAACTAACTTTTGTCTTTTTTTGTGATCAGAAGCCATCCTAAAGGATCAATTTTTAAAAGCATTATCAAGCATTTAAGTACACAAGAGGCTTAAACAAAACAGAGAGATTCATTCCAGGAAATGACTTATTTCAGTGGATGAATATTATCAATTATCAGTGCTTAGAACAGTAGCATTATTTGGATGTGATCCATGAGGATGAAGTGCTGCTGAAAGCTCACCTCTGATACAACGGTATTGCAATCTAACTAGTGATTTAAACCCATTGTAAATCCATCTTTTTATATTTTTTTTGCAAATTACACACTTTTCTCTGTGGTAGAGAATGGATTGCTAATGGAAGGCAAAGAAGGAGGAAAAAATATTTTAAATTATCAGGTCTGTGCACTTATGGTACTTGAAATTAATTTTATATTAATATGAATATTATGCCAGTCCATGGTACTATAATGAAGCAACTTCAGTTACCATATTTTTACTGTTAGCATGGTGGATATGTAACTAGAGAAAAAGTCTAAAAGTCTCATAGCACAGTCAGTTCTGCCTGAATAGTAAGCTTTGTACACATTTATCAACAGTTTTAGAGAAAAAAAAAGCAACAAAAGAAATTTAAGATAATAGATGTGCTAAACTGGAGTTTGTTTCAGTTCTGGCATCCTACAGACATTCACACTGCAAACTTGTGACTGCAAAAGACTCAGTTCAGTTTCAGATGTTTGAAGTGATAAATTGCAAGCCTGTATGAACATGTATGCTTCTGGGGATGTGTACACTTTATTAATTTCCCTGTGATTTATATCAAACTAATTTTTTACTGTCAAAACGTCATTGATTTCTGCCCTTACAATGAAAATGAGTTAATACTGTAATGCCATTATTTTCCATTCTTTTTTATGTCATTCTAGAGCCTTTCCCTGAACATGCAATCACCACCCTTCCAATCCAGAGATGCATAAATGTGTTGAAGGTTAGGAGAAAGATTAATCGCTACTGAGCGCAGGTGGAAATTTCCAAAGTACTTCACTGAGACAAGAGCACACATTTTAGAGATCTCTAATACCTGTCTTCTCTTGTGATTACTATGTTTTGGAAAACCCCATCCTATAAGTAAGAAGTTCAGCTGAAATGGTCTGCACAGTAAGCAGTTGGCCATTCTGTCCTTTTGGAGGTGTTATTAATTCTCTTCATATTGTATAATCTGGGATCAAATTATATATATATATATTTATAATTGTATTCTAAGCTAAACAAAAATTATTCTTCCTGTAGAGTTTGTCATCACCAAAAAAAGTCAATTAAAGTCACATGTTATTGGCATCTTACTGAAACTCTTCCTCAAAGTTACTACTTCTACACTATTAGAGTAACAGAAGTAAGGGTGAAATACAAACATAAATATATCTGTAAATGCTGGTTATATTTTTTTTAAAAATATAAGCTTATTACAGATTTTTGGTTGAAGTAACATTTCAAAATCTTTCAGAAGACTTAGGAAAATGTAAATTAGGTGGATTAGGATTAGTAGTGACATAAGGTCACTATAGCATGGAGTCTTTTTAAAGGACTTTTGCTAAGAAAAAGACATAAAGAGAGGAGGAGATAGGACAGAGGATGAACCTCTGTTTTGGTTCAGTATAATATATATTCTTACACAATTCTAAATTTACATAAGTTAATTTATGTTACATTAATTTCTAAATTATTTCTGATATAATAAAATTTTAGATTTCCAAAGACTCTTAACAATTTCTTCTGAGTTAGGCTGTTTCTGAAGTCAGCGACAAAGAAGAAGAAAGGTGAGGATTCCAGGTATCACTATGTCAGATAATTAATAACAGTTTTTTTTACTGATGCTCATAAGAGTGGAGGGAACTTGGAACTGTTTGGAAGGATCAAGCCCTTGTGTTGTAACATCACATACCACCATGCTTGCAAACAGTAACATTTATTTTGATTTTTTTTTGCACTTCATTTAAAATAATTTCATCCGAGTTTATTTGTTCCCAAATCACTATTACAAGCTCCAATATCAAACTGATCCACTGATTATAACTCCTAATTTACACAAGAGCCTTATGAATTTATGAACCTTTCACACATGGTAAATGGGAAAAAAACAAATTCCAGTTAAATTCCAAAGTCAGAACTGAAACAATTTATATGTCATTGGTAGTTAGGAACTCTCCTGGGTTCTCCTGGGAAATTTTGATTGGGAGGTGATTTATATGTCAGTGTGAGAACTCAAAATCTAAGTTTAGTCCAAATTTTGCTTAGTGAGAATACTGGGAAGGAATCAGCTTTCAAGGATGTCGACTTCATACCTAGGAAAAAGAAAAAAGGGTTGTTTCTATCTGGCTATTTACAGACTTCTGAACATGCATTTCATTTGCTTGTGTGAGAATTATTTGCAATGCTTTGGAGGCATCACAACTGAGAAAATACAATGTAACTACTCCTCAATCACCCGTTGTCCTTTTGGTGTTTATGTTGTCATGTATAATTTAAAGACCTGTCCTTACATGTTGAGTCAGCATTCAAATGTCAGCACTTAGCCAAGAAAGTTCCTCCATGTCCAGTGGTAGTAATGGGACTTTTTTGTTTAATATTTCTACTTGTCCCTTTAAATGCACATAGACTCATCAAAAGAGTATTAACTAAACTTCTTAGCATTTCCAGGACAGCTGACGTTATTTTTTGTGTTTTGGCAAATGGTTCCCATGGTTTTAGCTACTTCTTCACAGAGGTAGATCAATTGTGTCCTGCTTTTCTTAGGTATCAGCCACTGAAATGGCTAGTGTGCCGCTGGAATGGTTGGTATGCTTGGTTTCAGTGTACCATTACTATTCCTCTGTGTAACAGGAAAAGTATTAAGCACTTTAAAATGATAATACGCATCATTAAACAGTTAAAAACTTAATTCTATTAAGACGCAAAAATAGCCAGGAAAATGACAGCTGGAGTTTAATTTATTCAAGAAAATGACTAGCCATACATTAAAAGTTTTGACTTAAAGATGTTTTAACTAAGAGAAGAATGAGAAGACTGTTATTGGGACTCTGCAAACTGTAATTAGAAGTTAGTGTAGTAAGACAGGTTTCCAGGTAAATTGTGTGGTTCTCATGAAAGTTTGAAGGGAAAATTGACAGTAGGCCAATGCACCTTGTTCTATTAATTCTGCTATTCTTTTCTCATATAAATACATGTTCCTGTATACTGTTTGACAGGCCAACCTCACTACAAATGCTAGCCACCACACTTCACACGTACATGACTATGAACGTGTACTGATCCCGAAGACTATCAATATCCTTTTGTAGAATTAGGTTGGAAACTTCATTTGAAATGAGTCACCTGTTCTTCTGTGTATAACCACCATTACCTTCTCACTATGCTACATATCTTACAGATAATATAACGTACCATTTGGAAAGAGGGCTTGAAAGTTGAGAGTCTTGGATTATATTAGTATAGAAAATTAGTATAGAAAACCTTGTGAGGGAGTTTATATATGACCTTCAAGAGAGTGATTCAGGCTCAGCTTTCCAAATAGATTCCCAAATTTACAAATAAATCCCCTACCACTGGGATGTATTTAGGTTGACAACAAGCCAAAAACAACAACAACAACAAAAACAACAAAGCAGTTTCTCTAAAATAACTTGATGTCTGTGGGTCTGCATTCCTGTGTTTTAAGAAAAGCAAATTCATTAAATCTAGAAGAGAAGTATTATCTTGGAGACAAAACTGTAGCTCATACACTTGTTCTTTAACTCTGAGTCCCAGTTAAGGAATGTTAGCTTTGATTTTTGTTTTTAATCAATTATTTTATGTCCCAGGATAATGTATTTATTTCCTCCTTTCTCTCTCCAGTTCTGATACTAATGAACATCACACATGGGTTACTTTTATGGGTTATTTAAGCAGTAGACACATCCTCAGAAGTGTGCTGAGATGAACACATTATCAGATCGCCAATACAAATTTTGCAGTACACTGTAATTGCCAGAGTGTTCAATCATAGATAAAGGTTTACTGTGACATGATCACAGTCTTTATGAATATGCTACCTTCTTCTTGATTATCATCTGTCATTTCATTACTGAAGGTAGCAAAGAAGCGTCAAATGGAAACTTCGATAAACTGACTGTTTAAAATTATCAGACTAGCTGATATCAACACATGCTTTAATCCTTTGACTGATGATGAGGCCTAAGTGCTAGATCAGGATAGGCATTTAACTTCTGTGAAGCACAGTATTTCCACAATCCATTGTAAGTTACACAAACATGAGTGGAATCTGAAATGAAATGTGCCTACAATCCCTTACAGAGCATGGAGAGAGAGACATGCTGGAGTGGGCTTTCAATTAGTGTTGAGCTGGCCTTACAATATTAGGTGATAAAAAACACAACCCCTTACTGAAAATATTCCACTATATCAGAAAAGTCACTTATATCTTGGGTAAGAATAAAAAGTAAATATGATCATAATACAGCAGGGCACAAGCAATCCAATCCAATTTCTGGAGCGCATTGATGACAGCCTCCAAAAACAGGTGACTGAGGAGCAAACAAGTGTTCTGCTGGGCCTGACAGATAACAACTGTACTGAGAGAACTAGCGATCTTATTGCAAGGCCACTCTCTATTCTCTTTGAAAGGTCAAGGTGATCAGGGGACATTCCTGAGGAATGGAAGAAAGCAAATATCACGCCTATTATCAATAAGAGCAAGATGGAAGATCTGGGAAACCTCAGGCCTGCCATTCTTGGCCCATGGGAAGGTGATGGAGCAAGCAATCCTGGAAAACATTTTCATAGATACTAAGGACAAGAAGGCAAATGGGAGAAGTCAGCATGAATTTATGGAGGGGAAATCATGGCTTCCAACCTGAGAGCCTTCTATGATAAAATGACCAACCTGGTGGATAACAACAGGTGGTAATGTTTATTTTGACTTTAGTAAGGCTTTCAAGTCTGTCTTCCATAACATCCTAATGAAAAAAATGATGAATTTCCAGCTAGGTAATTGTGCAGCAAGGTATCCTTAAAACTGTCTACATGGCTCAGCGCAAAGGGTTGTGATCAGTGGCACAAAGTCCAACTGACATACCAGAAGGTTGTGCTACTGTTCAGAGGGACTTCAACAAGCTGTAGATAGGGCCAACATGAAGTTTAACAAGGAAAATGACAAGTCCTACCCTGTACCTGGAGACTGAACTGTCTGGAAAGCAAGTTTTTAGAAAAGGACCAGGGTATCCTGGTGAATAACAAATTGAACATGAGCCAACAATGTGCCCCTGTGGTGATGAAGGCCAACAGCATCCTGGGCTGCATCAGTAGGAGTCAGGTCAAGGAAGGTGATCCTGTCCTTCTCCTCAGCACTGATGAGGCCACAGCTGGAGTGCAGGGCCCAATTCGGGATTCTCTACTACAAGAGACACGGACATTCTGCAGCAAGTCCAGTGAAGAGCCACAAAGATGATCAGAGTATCTCTCATTAAAGAAGATCCTGAGAGAGCTGGAATATTTTAGCCTGGAGAAGATGAGGCTAGTGAGGATATTATTGTGCAGATCCTTCTCTGTGATATCCAGTGGGAGGATAAGACGAAATGGGCAAAAATTAAAATATATGAAATAGGCGATTCAAATATAAGTTAGAATGGTCAAACACTGGAGCAGGTTGCACAGAAAGGCTGTGAAGTCTCTATCATTGGAAAGATTAAAAAACCTGACTGGACATGGCCCTGAGCGACCTGCTCTATTTGACCCTGCTCTGAGCAGGGATGTTGGATCAGGTGATCTCCAGGGGATTCTTTCCAATCTTAATGATTCTGTTTTTCTTCACTATGGGTAAGCATAATCTTTTGGGTAATCATGGGTAATCTTTTAACTCATTGCATATAAAAAAGATATGCATCCTGCTCCAAAAATCTTTCAAAAGAAAACAGTACTATCACTGTGCTCGCTCTAGGACTACCTCTTACATTAAGTGTTTGATAATATTTACAGTGCCTAATATTCAATAAGAGGAGGACTTTATAGATTCTGCTTTAACTTCCTAGTTGTAAGAGAGGTGACAAGCAGATAAAATCCTGTTAAAAATAAGGCACTAACAGCTACGAATGAGAAGAACTGTAAGCAGTTTGCAAGCTCTCAGTTGAACTGAGGGTTTTATCGGGCCAAGGAGTCACCAAGGGGAAGCAGTCATTGAATGTGGGCTTGAGGCCCAGGTAAAAACGTTTTACTCTAATTGTTTTTAGGAGAGTGAAATTCCTATTCACTTCAATAAAAGCAAGACTAGTTTTGCCTTGTTGAATATCCAAAGCATTTATTCATTTATAGTGCAATTTACTGCAGTAGTGATGCAGACTTATCATCAGTGGTCATCAAAGTGATTTTGCTGTATCTCAACACTATTATCCATAATACCAGCAATCACAGCAAAGTCAGAACTACACAAAGTGTCTCTGATTGATAGAATGTTCTGGATTTCCAAAGAGGAGTGTTAATTTGGGGTAATATATAGTGCAGAGCATTTAGAAAAACATATACTGACTATATATTAAGGTATATATAGAATTAAGATTCTCCAAGTGAACATATGCATCTTTCAGGTGATGCCAAGGGTTTGCTTGAGGAAATGGACTTCTGAAAAGGGGTCTGATACCTGGGAATACCTTTGCATTCATTATATGAGAAGTAGTCCACTGGTAGATGATGATCTCTATTACACCAGAAACCACTTTGGCTTTTAAAGGAACTAGATTGAATTTATTCTATACTAAAACACAGATAACCTCCTAGTACCCTAATAATAGGTAATGTTTTATGGAGAAATTGTAACTACTTACCTAAGACAACTCAGTAGTAACAAAATCACTGCATTCTCAGTTTTCCTCATAGTTTTCATGTATCATGTTGGTTTTCAGTGCCTGCAGAGGTAGCAAGAATCTTGGAGCACCACTGAAATCTCCTGCCAATAAGCTGGCAACAATATGCATGAGTTATGCATGAGTTGAAGATTTCTGAATCGATTTGGGAGAATCCTGGTAAAGCATCTATGAATGCCTGAAATGACAGTTATGGATCACTGTGCTGGAGGTCTATATTGTAGATAGAATATAGTCATTGGTTGGATAAAAGTGGTGACATATATTCCTCTGTGAGCTGAGACTTAAAAGACATTGATTGTCTTGATGTTGACTACAAACCACGAGTGGAAACGATAATGCGAGGAGGAGAATTGCTGCCCCTGTCTGTACTTTCTGCTGACTTCCCCAAGAAACAGTTCTGTCTTGTCATGTTGACTTTGATGCCAATTAGTGTTCCCAGACATTTGGAAAGCAAGAAAATATATGCATGTGAGTTTGAGAAAATGAAAAGCTATATGTCAGCTTGAGGAGAGAATTGCTGTGAAACACTCAGGCTGCGATCACATCCCACAATTTCTTAACCTGGGATATGAAGGACCAGGACTTGTGCAGGTATTAGCTTAAACTAATTTATGATTCTAACTCTAACCTTTTTGAATATAAGCTTGGAAATAGGAACTGATTATAAGTGGCTATTAAAACTGGCTACAGTTACTGTCATAGCTGTTGTCATTCTCAAGTCTTTAAGTACTATAACTCTTAGCCTACACACCTATTCAAACTATGAAGCTCTTCACCATATAAGCTAGGCATGTTACGAAGAGGAACCTGTCAGCCTCTAGAAGAAATTTATGCCTTCTAAGTTCAGAGTTTAATTGGCTGCTATTCGTCTTCACACAGCACAGGTAGACATTCTGTATCTGAAGGAATTCTACCAGTAAGTCCTCTTCAGCTTCCTGCACCCTTTTATACTGTTAGCAAATGAAATAGTGTAGGCTGATTCCTCTGTACTCTGCTGGACAGACTGAAGTAAATGCACTCAGTTTAAACAGCTCCTATAAAGGCCCATATAAAGTGGTATCCAGCACACCAGAGACCACTTTGTATGAGCTGATTTTCAGGTTAAGTATTTCTGTGCTCAGCAAGATTGCCAAAGAGGAAAAAAATTAACAAATTTTACTTATCTATCTCCTGCAAAATGCTAATTTTACCCTATGCAACCCTACAACTTTAGAAAGGCCATTTTTCCTATCACAAGGCAATGACAATATCAGTAGAAACATTGCTTCTTGGGGTGTCAGCAGCAGATATTTGAGCAGTAGGTTACAAAGGAAGCCAAAAAAGGGAAGAGCAGTTGGCAAGGTTTAGGCAATATCAGGGCAACACTCAGGATCCTATAAGAAACTTTAAAAAAAAAAAACTTTCTGTCAGTTGTCTAATTCATGACTCATTCTTCATGTTGCCTTAATATGTTTTTCCATGCTGGTGATGCTAAATAATATATTTATTCATTCCCATCTGTGGCTTTTATTTATGCAAAAATTAGGTGCCTGCAAATAAAAATGAACAAACTTAAAAAGACACGTTGAGGTATATTTAATTGTGAATATGGAAATGAAATATGGAAAATGAACTCTTAATAACTATTCAATCATTCCAGCTTCACATACTCATACCTTGTATTGCTGACCCAAACAGCCAGTTTCTGAAAAGTTAGCACATGCTAATTATTATTAAATACATAAAATAGTAAAATTATTACCTGATTGCATACAGATGTAGTATATTCCTTTAGAGTGTATTAGTAATAGTCTTTAAAAGCAGAGAGAGAGAGAGACCACCTGTTCAGAAGGGGTGAAAGAGATCAGAAAATTAATGAGAAAATAATCTTCCAACAAAATTTAATAAAGGAACTTACATACTAATTATCTTTACCTTCACAAAAGCCGCAAGTAATTTGACATGAAAATTCCAGCTTCTTAATTCCAGTTGCTTATGAGCCAGCCCTTGCCTTCTGATGTTCAACCCAAAGACAGCTGAAGTCAGGCATGCGGATGGGTCTATTTCTATGCTGAGTCAAAGTAGGAGTCAGTTACCCCTTATTCACTCCATAGGCTGCCTCAAGCTACTACTTTTCCAGAGTATGAACTGCTTACATCATCAACAGAGTTAGGACAAAAAGGTTCAGGACCTTGGGGGCAATGACTGTTCCCGCCTTGCTGGGGCTCCCCCTTCCCATCCTGGGGCCATGGGTCACTGCCCTGTGATGCTGCAGCAGTGCCCTCAGAGAGACACAAAACTATTTTGTCTGGCAGAAAGAGGTCTGGAAATAGTTTATGCTTCATCTCGACAACAAAAGTGAAATACAGGAAAATTAAACCTGGTCTGATAAAGGCAGAGCATTTTGTGAGTAACGTGATTACTTGCATGAGATTTCTTCTGACTAAATAATATCATCTTGGGAGGTCCAAATCACTGAGTTAAAACAATTGCAGTTCATACAGCTCTTCGGAGAAATGCAAATAAATGTCAGGTTAAATTGAGTTTCCAAGTTTAAGATTTTTTCCCCCATAGTTATATGTTTTATCCTGGCAAGCCCAGGATTTCAAGGAATTCAGCACAACTGTGCAAGTCCTTCCAAGAGTCTAAATCAGTTGCAGACTAAAGGAAAAATGAAACTATCCTCTGTAAGCAGTCCTGATTTATCCAGAATCCAAACTGAAGTGATTATGAAAGTCAGTATTCCACTAATGAAGATTAACAGTGGAGCCCTAAGTATCCTGAATAACTGAACTGGAAATATGAGAATGATTGATGTAGCAATGGTAACAAACACCCTACTGAGGAAAGCAAACTCCCAGTGATATTATGGAGAATGAGAAGAGCAGTGAACCACATACAGAACCCCAGAGCATCCCTGTCACTTGTTAGGAGGCAGTTGGAGGCAGCTACTGCTTTACAAAGGCAAGTCCCTTCCCTGGAGTTCTGTAATAGTGACTTGGACAGAATTCTGTTTTGGAAAGTTTTCAAAAAAAAAAAAAAAATCATAAGTTAAAACTTTTCCTTGTCTGTAGCAGCATGAGTACAAGTGAGCAAAAGCAAAGGACTAGCTAACCATAGCAAAAAGTCAAGGGGAAACCAGTAATCCACTCCTTTTTTATTACCAAAAAATATAATTTTCTGTGCTGCTGCCTTGCAGAAAATAATCTTAGACGAATTCATAAGACGGCATTTGATTCTTGTCCATCCTGAAATGAGGATCTAAGGACATGTTTCAGTACAATTTTCCTGCCTCGGAGGAGAGAGTAATGCTAAGAAACTAAGAATAGAAACCAGGGAGATCACAATTGCAGTTTGTCCTCATAACAAAATCTGGCTTGGCAAAAATACTACTGCTTTGGGGAAAAATCATTTGCCTCTTTGCCTCAATTTCCCCTTTGTGTAAAAATGGACATAATCTGTTTTGTGTTGCTTACCAACAAGGGTGCAGACCATACGCTGAAATCTTCCTACTTTGCCATGAAAACCTAGACAAATCAAATTGGCAGAGTACCACGCCAGTGCAGAGGTTTGTTTGGTTCCTCTGTTTTGTCCTTGTTTTGGGGTTTTGCAATTTTGTGTGAGATTTGTGATTATTTCTTTGAATACTGGACAAGGAAACACTTAATGATAGAGCCCTAGGGATCCTGAATAACTGAATGGGAAATATGAAAATAATTTGTGTAAAATTCCTGAACTACCAACCTAACCTGGACTTGCAGATCACCAAGCGATATACAAGACGAACTTGGAAAAGAGTTTCAGAATGGTTATATTTTGAAAAACATTTTGATATTTCAGTAGGAAAAAAATCCTTCTGCTATCTAAAATTAAAGTCATTCTGTCTCAGAGGAAGTCCTAATGTTAGAAGTATCTCCAGTTGGAAATGTCCAAAACCATCAAATAGAGTCACAATAAAACAAAATACCTTACCAAGCAAAAGCAAAACTCTTAAAAACTCACAAGGCTTAAAAATAATCTTGCAGGTTTTTAGATTTTTTTATGGCACCAGGAAAAGACAAAGAGATTTACTATTTCAAAATAAACGTAGCTGACTTTTTCATTAAGTAGCTACATTTCTTTTCAAATGAATTTATACACTAAAAGAAATTTAGTGTTTCATTACCAATATTATATATAGAAATGAAACTTTTCCTTTTATTTTCAACTACTGTCACAGAATTCCTGGCAGTGTCAGGCAGCCTGAATACAACATATTTCTTCTGATGTTAAAGACCATGAAAGTTTATTCCTTCTCCAATAGCTATTTCTCTGATTCTATCTTGATAAGCTACTTCTGTATTCATCAAGTTGTTATGTTTTCTGTTGAAAATAATTTGAATAACTTTGGGAGTGATTGTAGGAGAAGTATTTTCTGAGTGCTTAAGGCAGTTATAATTGCTCTGATGGATTTTGGTCCCTTCAAAAATGAATGATGAGGGATCACAGACATAGAAGGAAGAGAAATTTTAATGCCAAGTCAAGCTAAGTCTGTTAAACTTGTTCTATTTTTTGAAAATTGCTAAGGCTGCTGAATATTCCACCTTCTTTATTTCACAATTAAGCCAAATTTCAAGCAAACTGGTGGCACATTATATTTCAGATAGAAAAGTAGGCTGAAATACCATCAGTACTTTGCCTTCATGTTGAATTTTATTTCTGTTATAATCTTAAGCACAAATCAAGCCATGGAGTGAATCATGAACTAAACTATTGCAACAATGATAAAAGGGAATGAATGACAAACAGCAGTTTCATTTAAGAGACATTGGATGGTCACAGGAAGCTAACAAAACAAACGGACAAAAATAGAGTAAAAGAAGTATTATATGCCTAATTACTTTCAGAGCAGTAGTATAAAGTTAGGCATGATGCTGATCTCTTCCCAGTTTCTCAATACTGCCACTTTTAAAAACTCAGACAAATCAGGTCTGTTAAAATTAAATGTTTCAAACTCTTAGATAATAATAATAAAATCTCGATTTTAAATTTTTGCATTTATAACTCCGCTTCTGAATGTTTAGTGACCCCTCTGTCTATATTTTTAAGCCTCCCTCTACATCTGAGAGTTTGAATAGGTTGAAAGAGATGAAGCAGGAGTTTACCTGATTCCAAAGGTGTATTTTCTTGCAAAACTAAATAAATTATTAAACATTGAAACTAAACCTTGGGATAGGAAATAGAGGATAAATCTGCCTGTAGCAAGACTTTAAATTGTATGACACAGGGTAAAGAAGTGGTCCTTACTTCTTCAAAGATTACCCCACAAGCTAAATTTTCCTGATTGAAAGCTTTCATTGAAAGACAGCCTATATTTTTTTCTCATTAAAATTTATTCTATCATTTCTATCATCAGTGTATACCAAGAGCAGCCCTTTAGAGTTTCAGGCCCCAGGAACAAAAGAGGAACCTTGGAGAGAGGAAGACCTGCCCGGGTTGAGGAGGACTGGGTCAGAGAGCACCTAAGGAAACTCGTTACCCACAAATCCATGGGCCCTGATGGGATGCACCCCAGAGTGCTGCGGGAGCTGGCAGATGTCATAGCTAAGCCGC
>JAYECN010493872.1:0-15325 GCA_035222435.1 Microcambeva ribeirae
CGGGCGGCGGCTCCCGTTCCCCCTCCCCCGTCGAGCGCCTCCCGCCGCCCTTCCCGGAGCCCCGCGGCGACGGCGACGCGCCGGGGGCGGCCGACAGCGACACGGAGGGCGAGGACATCTTCACCGGCACCGTGAGTGCGCGGGGCGGGCGGCCCGCGCTGCCCGGCGGCGGCAGCGGCTCCTTCTCCACAGGGGCCGGTGCGAGACCCGCTGAGCCGCCCGGTGGGCGCCGCGTCACCTCAGGAAGGGGCCTGAAAGAAGCGCGAAAGGGGGGGGGAAAAAAAAAAGTTTTAGGGACAAAATCGAAGCTTTTTCTGCCTCTGACAGGCGAGTCGCTGTCATGGGGTGTAGCTGGAGTCTTGTTGCTGCCACTGATAGGGAAAAAACGCAGTCTTGGCCTGACAGGGTCTGGGACATGCAGTGCTAGGGAGAAAGCAGTCGTATCCTGCGAATTGCAAGGCCGTGTTTAAGAGCTGGGCCACGCGACCTAGGGCTTCCTATGAGCCCCTCGTGGCAGAGGGAGCCTCAAGTGCCGCGGGCTTTTCACACAAATAAAGCGGCCTCCTGCAGAAAGCGAAGTCTGGGCTAAAGCAGCTTACTGGGCGCTTAGCGTTGCTGTCGGATCAGCCGTCGCAGGCAGCGCGGCGGCTCCTGCCTGGCCACGCTCCCCTGCAGTGTTAGTAAAGTAAAACTGCTTTTCATGGGGTGAGGGAATCGGGCCGACACGCAGAGCTGCGTGACAGCCCTCAGCTTGGAGACTTTGAGGTGTTTAGCCCTAAAATAGGAGGCAGAAGAAGCGCTTGGGTTGGGTTTGAGTGTAACCGGAGCTCATGGAGTTTGGGAGCTATGTGGCCGTGCTCTTTTCTAGAGATGTGTTCAAGTGTCAGCTCTTCTGAACCAATATCTGCTTCTCTGGGACAAGAAGGGGGAAAATCGATGCGAGTTTGGGGTCCTTGGTTTGCCTGGTCTCGTGCTGGTCATGTCGCTCTAAGCGAGGCCTCCGAGATGGGGGCTGTGGTGTCGTGGGCTGAGCCAGAAGAGGCTGCAGTTGTCGTCTTCTGTAATAGCAGACGGCGAAAAGGGAACAGGGCGTAGTAGTTTCCTATTCCGAGAAATCCAGTTTAAAGCGAATGAAGAACCCAGTGCTTCTAGAAGAGTCACCTTGCTGTGACGCTGGAGCAGATGATTCCTGAGTCCGGAAGAAACCCAGGAGCTGAACGGCCATCCACGGAAAACTTCCTGCCTTAGTTTGTCCATAGAGGCGTTTCATGCCAGCTTGAAGACCTGCTGCAGGGGCAGAGGATCTGCTAGAATTCCCCCGAGGTGGCATCGCGGTGGTGAGGGCACCCGACGCTGGTGGAGAGGGCGGGCGCCAGAGCGCCCTTCAGAGGTTGCTGTGGGATCCGTGTGAAGCAAAAGAAGTTCCTTGAGCAGGGTCAAAGCCAGCTTGGGGTGAGGAGAGGCTGTGCTGGCCCCACCTCGCACGGGCTCTGCTCTGCTCCTGCAGCAGTGATGGACACCGAAGGTGTTTTCCTGTGGAGAAAAGCTCTCCGTAGCTGGTCTGTTCTTTACCTGGCAGCATTTGGATGCTAGAGAGCAGCACTTGCTCTGCAATTCTAGCACAGAATAACCCATGCTTGTCTTGGCTCAAAACGAAGGGTGGTTCAGGGCACCACAGTCTGTGGCCCTTGTCTGTGGCTGCCATGGAAACTAGGTAGCAGGATGTAGCAGGTGGGTAGGCGCTCAAGCTCTGGGGCAGCCTTTTATTTCATCCCAAATCTCGTTCCCAACGGCTTTGGGCCAGGCCTGGCAGTTCCTTGCCCCATTCTTCTGCAGGCTCTGAGTGTCGAGGCTGAGCGCGTAGCTCCGTGGTGCACTAAGAGCACGAGCTTCGGTTGTAAAAAACCCAACTCTGTCAAGCACAACGAGCTGTGGCCCTGCTTTAATTCTGCTGGTGGAGGGGTGGCAGCCTGTAACACCCTGAGCACTGTGCTCGAGAACTTAATTTATAGGATTCGTAGTACTGACCCTGGGTGGCACTGGTTAGAAAGGTGGGCCACGTGCCCCTTGAAGCTCTGCTCCTCAGTGTAAATGACCTCTGACTTACATACTTCTAATTCTTTTACAGAGCAAGCCCACAGCACCAAAAAGGGAATCTCTGCTCCCAGTGAGCAGCAGCTCCAAAGAGAATGGGGTTCCTGTAGAGCAAGATGATCAGGACTTATTTGCAGGTGAGTCTGTATCTCTTGAGAACTTGCTGGGGCTTTCTGAAATCTAAGCCTGGAGTAATCTCCCTTCTAGCCACGTCCTGCTTATGGCCAGACTGCGCTTATTCGTGTTTATCCCGAGCTCTTATCTCTCTAACTTGTGTTCCAGTCTATCCTGGAAGCACTGAGCTCTAGTGGTGTCTCTGGGAAGGTCAGGGTAGCCTCCTCCAGGTCTCATGCAGCAGCAGCAGATTAACTACTTCGGGCCCAAAGGGGCCTAAAAAAACTTGGTTCACTTTCGTGTTGTCATCTTAGGCTGTTAAGGCAGCAGTGTCCTCCCAGAGACAGAAGGCTTGTGTTGTTCCCACCTCCACGCAGGTGAAGTCTCTCTAGTTGAGATATGGCTGTTCACACGCACCAGGAAACATAATATTCCTCAAAAGGGGAAAGAAGAAGGGCCAGTCCTTGCACTGCTCTCCTGTTTCTTGGCTAGGTGAGACCTCTGTCAGAGCCATCCGAAAAAGAGTCAGTTTGGGAGAGTTTTGACCCACTCTGGGTGGAGAAGTGTACTGGGAAGGCTCCTGGCTGGTCTATATGCCCTGTAAAATCAAACCTGCTTCTAGCTGCTCCACTGTGTAGTTGCTGCTGCCAGCAGCAGCCTGGATTAACTTGGTGTTCTCCAGCAGGATTCATCACATGCTCTTCCTGCACTGCAAGATGCATCAAGTCGAGCTCTTCTCCATGCTTACAGGTGCCCTGCCATGGGTAGTATAACTGATTGTCTGTTGTTACTCTAGAGCTCACGAACCTCTCCCAAAACACACTGAAATTGCCTTTCTAGTAACACAAAGTAGAGAGGCTGACCCTTGCAAACTTTTCTTGACAGATGCCACTGTAGAGTTGTCTCTAGACAGCACGCAAAACAACCAGAAGAAGGAACTGGCCAAAGCATCCAATCCTGCCCCCCCGTTAGATGTAGCCGCAAGCTCCTCTTCTAGAAACCCTCCAAAGAGCTATGAGGAGGTGAGAACTGCTCTGAGCTTTCCAACTTGCCCTGCTGGTTTGGGACTCCGATGGGCAGAAACGTGTCTGTTTATGCAGATGGAAAAAAATGCATCTGAAATGATGCAACAAATGTCATTGGCATATTGGATGTCCTGGCTCTTATCTCAGGGCATCAGTCTGAGACTGATGCCACCAAAATGGGTTTTGGGTCAGCCTGACAATAACCTTGCTTGTGTGGAAGCAGCTGATGTGGCCCTGAGCTCTGACTCGGAGCTCTAGCACCCCATGTTGCTGCAGATGGGGCGAGTGGTGTGATTTCTGTGGTAAAAAAAAGAAAAAAAAAAAAATGTCCTGAATGCAGGTCCTTAAGTGAAACTTGTGGTCTGGTTCCAGGTAATCAGGTGGCATTTGGTCTGAATCTTGGGCTTCTCTGTTAGGAGAACAAGCCTGTTTCAGGGACAACAGGAAAACCTGTTTCCTATTGTGCCCTGAGCACCACTGAGCTTGTGAGAACTGACTTTCTGCAGTGTTGTCAGGAGCAGCATCTCAAGTTAGCTTTGGCCTGGCTTAGATAAGGAAGCAACGCAGAGCTAAGACAGGGCGCTGAGCTTGCTGATAAGCCGTGACCTTCAGGTGCAAAGGCTCTTTGGAGTCTGTCTCGACTTCGTCCAGTCCTTTAGTGTCATTCCAGTCCTGCAGGACTGCAAGGGGCTGTAGGCGGATGAGAAGCTCTGTGAGTCTGTTGGAGGTGACGTTGCTCATATATTCCCCCGTCAGCCTTTAGTCTACCCAGCTACGATTGGAGACCTGTTCAGACTGGAGCTGCTGGATGGTGCTGCGGTTCTTGTTGCGTATGCAGCATACCTTGTGTGCTTGGTATCTCAAGTGCTTTCAGATGAGAACTGAAATTGTGATGTAAAAGAGCTAAAAGGAACTAATTTTGTGTACTGAGCTGAGTGAGAGTGGGCTCTGCAGATTTTCAGATCAGCACTGTAGCAGTTCGCACATCCTTCTGTGCAGGTAGCCTTGTTGTAAGGCCAAATCCAAATTGGGATCCCTGGAACAGGTGGCTTCAACACAAACAAGAAGCCTAAGGGCTTTACAAATTTCCTTGGCCGGACTTAAGTACCAAAGATGCCTTTGCACCATGACAAGCTTGCTTTAATCTATGGAATTCTATGGTTTGGAGCAGATTAAAGTGTGGATTTCTGGATATAATCTACTCTCCTTATGTTCTTACTCCAAACAGCTGGAAGAGGAGGAACAGGAGGACAAATTTGAGCTGACAGTAGGAGTGAGTGACCCAGAGAAAGTTGGTGAGTTAACATCTTGTCCTGCTAAATGATGAAGCCGCATTAGACAGCCACGCTTGGCAGTAGGTTTGAATGTGGTTGTTATCTCCATGTGCCACAGTTCAATCTTGATCACTTGCTTCTCCAAAGCTTCTTCCAAGATCTAGAGAAAGTGAAGCTAAACAGAGCAAAAAATCTAAAAATCTATGTGAAGTGAGGCAGAAATCCTCTCTGTAAAGCCAAGCACCTCAAAGGCAGGGAGCCAGGAGAACATTTAGGAGGGAGGTGATACCAACCTCTGCTTCTGCTAGCAGAGCTCAGTGCCTACAGCTGTGGTGTTGTCCAGCTTCACTTTATCTCCAGGATAAAGTGTGGCTGGCACCGAAGAGGCAAAATGGCCTTAACGGCAAACTAAGCGTCTTGTTCCCTGCCACCTTGCCTAGCAGCTGTGGAGCACTGAGAAGCAAGAGGCCTTTTCTGTGCTGCTAGTGGGGATCAGAGCAATGTGACCAGCTATGTGTCTGTTCCTGGGGTGCAGAGGGTTTTAGGCAGCATCTGGTCCCAGGCAGCAAAGCAGCCTCGCTTGTGGCAGCTTGTTCCAGCTCTTGGCTTATGAGTTGTGGAACTGGAAGATGTGCTGGAGGTATTTTAGGGGTAGCATCAGACCCCTGAAGAGGCCCTTCAAGCTGAACCAGCAGGTAAACCCTCCCTTTGCCAAACAAAGGGGTTTCTGTATTAGCTGGAGGAAGCTGCCTGTGATGTCTCAGAATCAAACCGCATGTAGCCAGGAGCCGTCTGACTCGCACCCTCTGAATAGACTCCTTCATGTGCCGCACAGCCACTGAATTGTTGCGTTCGGAGCAGATGTGTGGAGTTAACCCAAACGCTGTCAGCGTAACAAGTGTCTGATTGTCAGGATTTGCTGCCTTGGGAAGGAAGAGGAGGGCTCGGCAGTTCTGAGCAGCCAGGTCGGTAACTGCCTGAGGGGCAGGGGCGCAGGGTCCTGCAGAGGATGCTGCCTGAAGTCCTGCGTGGGGTGCAGGTCTCTGTCACTTCATCGGGACTCGTGTCAGAGCCAGTCAAGTAGGCAGATGCCTGGAGGTCCCTAGAGCCTTGTGCTTGGGAGTTTTCAAAACATCCAGGCGGTGCTGGGAAGGGCCAGGCTTGGGGTTCTAATGCCTTGTTTCTCTTTTCCATAGGTGACGGCATGAATGCGTATGTAGCCTACAAAGTGTCAACGCAGGTACGTGCCACCCTGCGCCCCCGCGATAGGGTGCCCTCTTTCAGGATGCTCAAATGCCTTGTCGCAGGGCGTTTAGGAGTTATACTGCACTCCTGCAGGCCGAAGGATGAGCCTAGCTGAGCAGCAGGTTTTGAACCTGCTTGAAAGAGCAGTCCTGACTTCAGCCAGTCACATCCTCACAGCCCTGGCTGATGTCCCAGCTCAGCACTGGGTAAGGAGGAGGAATGACAACCTTTAGGGAGAGCCCCAGGCACCAGCTCTGTTGCTAGCAGTCATGTGTTGATGGTGACATCAGGTTAAGCTTGAGCTGTAGTCAGAAGAGTTATTGCTGTAACTAGTTGGCTGTCAGGACCCGCTCTGCTGGGCTAGTGACAAGAAACTTGGCCTCCAGGAGCAGCTGCCTTGCTCGCTGCTGTTCCAAGCTCCGCAGAAAGTTTGTTCCTAGGTCTCTGTCCATCTGCTGTTAGATTCCAGGAGTGGAGGAGCATGGTATTGCCTTGGACTTGAGCAAATTGTGGAGGAGAAATCCAGCGATGCTGCCCCTGCACTGCTGGCTGGCTCTCAGCTTAGACGCTTAAAGGAGTTGAGTTACTGCAGGGACTGCCAACCCTTCTGGGTCTCTGGCAAAGTTGAGAGCTCTTGTCTGACAGATATTAATAATCCAGTTCAAAGGCTATTTTTCTAGCCCTGGGTCTTATAGCTTATGGCACAGGTTTTCCAAGAACCTTTTACTTGTACTCGATAATTGTAAAGTGACATTGAGATGGTGATAATCACGCAGCTAATGTGCTGTAGCTGGAGTCTGTATTTTTATGGGATGATTCCCTCACTGCAAGCAAAGTGAACTGAGAGGGATCGTGTGGAGTTGATCCTCTAAAGAAAGGGGAATTGGTAGTGCCAGGTATCCAAAGCCTGGAGCGTGGGGGTTCTCCTTGTGTAGGATCCCAGCAGCTGCCACATTGCACTGTGGGTCCACAACTCCTGTCCAACTGGAGCTGAGAAAAGACTGACGCACTGACTCACCTGGGATTCCCCAGGAGCTGCTCAATGACAGGTCCAGACAGCACTGAGCTTCCTAGACAGGCTTCATCACATTGCTAAAACTGCAGCTGTGCGCGGGTCTCGACTCTCTGCGTCCGCAATAGAGAGACTTTCCCACTTGGTGCCCAGCTCTGCCGGGGGTGGTGGTGTGTGGAACATCAGTGTCTGTGGCATTGCTCACAGAATGGTTGGGGTAGGAAGGGACCTTTATCATATCACCCTTGGGTTATCCACAGAGGTGGCTTCACCTTCAGTCCTGCCTTGGTAACACTGTCAGAAGCCACTTGTGGTCTTGGGGAGACAAACTAACCCAAGAATGGTCCCCCTTCTTGTGGAGAGCAGAGCAGGGATGGGGGGATTAGGCCGTGCACAGGGCTTACTGAGACGCCTGTGGCCACAGTAACAGCTGCTGTGTTATTTAATAGCATTAATATTGCTGCTTAGTCCAAGGAGAGCTCTTAGGAGGCCTCTTAGCCTAGGCCTAAGCTTGCTCGGTTTAGTTTTGCCTGTTCCTCATCCTGCAGAGCTCAAGCTGTTCTTCTCCCCCCCTCAAAACGACAGCCCAAACGATACTTTTGAGGCTGTGCATGTGGGGACAGGTTTCCTGGGCAAGCCTAGTCTGACTTTCTTTTCTTTTCCCCCAGACAAGCCTCCCGATGTTCAGGAGCAAGCACTTCTCGGTGAAAAGGAGGTTCAGTGACTTCCTGGGTCTGTATGAGAAGCTGTCGGAGAAGCATGCCCAGAACGGGTTCATCGTTCCTCCCCCGCCCGAGAAGAGTCTCATAGGTGAGCGGCAGAGGTGCCGAGCGCTGCTCCAGAACGGGCCTTTCTGTGGCTGAGCCCCTGCCTGCAACCCCAGGCCTGAGCGGGAGGGCTGCAGAGCGGGAGGAGGAGGCTGCTAAAAATGATTTGAATTTTGTGGTGCAGATGGAGCTGCGTGTTTGGGCTCAGCAGGGCTCTGGGCTTAAAGCTTTGAGTTCACAGGGGCTCTGCATTCTACTTGATCGAGTGAAACGTGCTGCGCGCTGCAACTGAGTTACTGTTCACTTGAGTCCAGGCTTGTAACACTTCCAGTCTTGCCTGGCCTTGCTCTGCCTCTTCTCTGGTCTTCAACTTTTGCTAGACAAGGGTACAAGCAAGTCTTAATTATCCAAGTAGTTCTTCCTCATTTGAGATCTAATTTCTATTGTAAAAGCCCAGCTTCTGCAGTCATGCTGATAGTCTGTACTCAGTGACAGCCCTCGCTGCCTTCCGTGCGGTCAGCTGAAGTTGCTCATCGATTGCATCTTCCTCCTGTGCTAGGAATGACCAAAGTGAAAGTTGGGAAAGAAGACTCCTCCTCTGCAGAGTTCCTAGAAAAAAGACGGGCTGCTCTAGAGAGGTACAGATCCAAACAACTATCCCCTCGTGCCTGAGCCAAGCAAGGGACCTCTGAAAGGTCAGACTGGCTGCACTCTCCTCCCTACATGAGAAGCAGTCTGCTTCTAGGTTTGCAGTGAAGCTGAAGGGCGCTGAGAAGTTACAGCTGCAGAGAGCTGCTTTCACTCTAAAACTAACCCCTGCTTGGAAAGAACTTGCAGGGATTTGGTCCAAGCCTGTCCAAATTCCACTGACAACACAGGTTGTAAAATGGAGCTCTTGCTCCAGCTCACATGTGTGTGTTTAGCAGTGGTGCAAACAGTGCAGGTCAGGCGAAGAACAACTTGGCTTTCCCCAAATTGGCACCCTGGCTACGCAGCCCATCAGTAGCCTCTGCTCTGCCACCTGTACTGACTGCTGTAGATAGCACTGGGACACTGTTCACCTCCAGTTTGTCCTCTGAAGAGCTCGTGGAAATGTCCTTGGTGAAGGCACTAATTGATGAAGATCCAGTCTTGCAGCTTGGGTAACTTGCTGTTCATTGTCCCAAGTATTAATTGAATGTCTGGCAGGTCTGGCTTTGAAGTTTAGTATCACTAGAGTCCCCAGAGAAGCAAGACTCATGCACAATGGGTGGGTTAGAACAGCTTGTTGAGCCCGACTTGCAGCCATTTCGGAGTAAATGGCAAATGTGTTGCAGCGGACTTGCACATGCTACAGCTCAGTGGGGTTACTTGGAGCCCAGTTTGCTACAACAGAAGTAACTCCTGGTACATTCCACTGTGCAGGTACCTTCGGAGAGTTGTCAGCCATCCGACAATGCTACAGGACCCGGACGTCAGGGAGTTCTTGGAAAAAGAGGAGGTCAGTACAGTGAAGTAGCGTTAGCTACAAGTACTTTGGAAGTAGAGAAGGGGAAACGCTATCCAAGAAGGTAGCAGGGCATGACATTTCAGACTCTTCTCAACAAGAAGCACAAGAAGAGCTGTAAGAGCTCTTAACCACCAGTGACAACAAGAAGATTCTTTTTCTTTTGTGTCAGTGCTTAGATAAGCACAGTACACTGATAATGAGTCCTAACTTGCTTAAGTCACGTCAGGAGGGGGGACACCTTAAGCACATAAGTAGTTTTTTTTTCCTCTGAAATCCATGATAGGAGTCTAGCCTGTTCCTCAACAGTGAGGAAGAAGTAGAGCTGGCTTGGCCAGGAGTTAGTCCTGTCACCTGGCAGTTGTCCTGTTTGCTCTCTGCTTGTGCTGAACTTCTACCTCAGGCTAGAGCAGTAGGAACTGAATGATTTGCTTGGAAATCCATCTAGGATGGATGTCCCTGGGGAGACCTGGCTCCTTATGGAAGTGCATATCTGAGGTGATCCCTGAGAGTAGAGCTGCACCAGTCAGGAAATTAGAGCCTCTTTGAGGCTGAGCCCTAGGAAATTCCAGGGGCCTCAGAGGTGCCTCTCTCTGTAGTGTCCGGGGAACACAAACTGCTGCTGCTGCCTCTTGGAGAGCTGCTCCAAAAGCACTGCTCCCCTGTGCTTGCGTCACCTGGGGCAGCCTGGGCAGCTCTTGGTTCCAGCTGCAGGGATTCAAGTTGCAAGGGTGGTTCTTAAAGTGCCGTGTCACCCTGGTACCTGGGGCCAGTGTGTTCTGCTCAGCCACGGGAAGGTCAGGAACTCCTTGTCTGCCTGAAAGCAGCTCAAGTCCCACGTCTTGAACGCCATGCAGCTCGTGCAGATGCTCAGATAGAGCCTGGCTAATTCTTAGCAGTGGCTGTGGTGTGTGTCCTGCTGCACACAAAAATGCTGTCGGGGGATCCACACGAATATCACAGGGAGAGCGATGGTTGCTCTCAAAGCTACTTCCATCTCCTGACAAAGCAAACCTTTTTTTCATTGCTTCTTTATAGCTGCCCAGAGCCGTAGGCACCCAGGCCCTGAGTGGAGCGGGAATACTGAAGATGTTCAATAAAGCCACTGATGCTGTCAGTAAAATGACCATCAAGATGAATGAATCGGACATAGTAAGTGCCAGGACACCTCCAGGGTGTCCCCTTTTCTTCGCTTCAGAGCTGAGTGTGCCCGACAGCTCGAGCTCTGGCCGTGGGTGCCATCCCTGAGAATCAGCTCTGGGCTCGTGCCTTTCAGTGGTTTGAGGAGAAGCTGCAGGAGGTGGAGTGTGAGGAGCAGCGGCTCCGGAAGCTGCACGCCGTTGTGGAAATGCTGGTGAACCACAGGAAAGGTAATGAGCTCGGCACCCCTTGCGCCGTAGCTTGAGCCACGCGGCAGTCAAACCGTGGCCATCCCTGAGCGGAGGTAGCCGGGGCACAGGGCTCTGGGAGGCGCTTTGGAGAGGAGGTGACGCTGCTGCCTTGCTCTAGATGACTCTTGGCCCCTTAACTGGGGGCGATGAAGGTAAAATGATGGCCCCACATCTTCTAAGCTGGTAGGACGGGACAGGATCGCGACGTTAAAGTGAACCAGCGTGCTGCTGGGGGAAGGCTGTGGCTGTAGCAAAAGCCGAGTCGGTCTTACTGCTGATTCCAAGCTATCCTCTGGCAGGGAGCAGGGATGTTTTTCTTCCTCTGCATGTTTTGACTGACTTCTGCGAATCTGTGCCTGTCCTCCCACTCTGCCGCTTCCCCTCCTCCTGGCTGGAGTTGCCAGCCCTGCTCCCACCATCCTGTCCCGCGGGAGAAAAGCTGTTCCCGGAGCAGCCTCCAGGCCAAGCTCCGCAGCACAGGGCTTCGCTGGCAGGGCACCCAGCACGGCCGGGCCGGTGGGTTGACTCTCTTATTCCATCCCGCAGAGCTAGCGTTGAACACGGCGCAGTTTGCAAAGAGTCTGGCCATGCTGGGAAGCTCGGAGGACAACACGGCCCTATCCCGGGCTCTGTCCCAGCTGGCTGAGGTGGAAGAGAAGATTGAGCAGCTGCACCAGGAACAGGCTAACAGTGACTTCTTCCTCCTGGCTGAGCTCCTGGGCGACTACATCCGCCTGCTGGCAGTTGTGAGGGTAAGCATCCCTCGGGACGGTGCTCGGAGCCGAGCTCCGGGTCCCGGCGCGGCTCTTGGGCCTACGGATGCCAGGATGCAGCTGGTTCTCTGAAGGCAAACGCAGAGCCCTGGGTATCTCTTATCTCTTCAGGCAGAGGGCAGACTCGCTGCTTGTTGAGTTGTGTGTGTGTTGGACTCGGAACAGCAAAGTAGGTGAGGCCGGTCTATGCTGTTCTCCAAGGGCGATATGGAGCATTTCTGTGGCTCGTGGGATGTCTTCAGCCGTTCGGAGGCTGCAGCTCCTGCAGAGGCTCTAAATCGGTGACCCGAGTTACAAATAGACCTGACAAGCCCTCCTGGGCAGTAGCCAGAGCTTTGGAGCGCGTGCGGCCTGCCTGGTGGGCACGGCGCGCTGCTGGAGACTGACAGGAATGAGTCCCGAGGGAGCCGGGAGCCTGCAGAGCTGTTAACTTGCTCCTGCCCAGACCTTGTCCTGTCTCCAAGCAGCCAGTTCTTGGGGTTGCAGAGATCAGAAAAGAAAAAAAAAAGCTATTAAATAGTTACAAACCTGAGGCTGAGTTCCTAGGTCTGACCCAGCCTCCTCTGTCCTGCGAGGTGTCCGTGCTCCAGAGCAGGACAGACCCCTAGGGCTGAAGGTATAAGATGCATCTTGGATAATCCAGTGTTACCGAAGGCTTCACCTGCTTCTCGGCTGCTCAGTCCTGGCCTGCTTGCGGACGCTGCTCTCTGCCTCTTCTGCTCTTCCACCAGCCTAGCTGGAGGCATCGAGAAGTCTAATGGACCTTTCGTGCTTGGGCCAGTGGTTTGCCCGTCTGCCAAAATCATTGGCCTCCCGCCAAATCACAGAATGCTTAAGGTTGGAAGGGACCTTTAGAGATCGTCTAGTCCAACCCCCCTGCACACGCAGGGTCCCCTAGAGCAGGTGGCTCAGGACTGCGTCCCAGCGGGTCTTGAACATCTCCGGAGAAGATCTCCAGAGACGTCCAAGTGCCTGGACTCGGGCGCGCGAGCGCTCGGCAGGGACTCGGGGGCTGCAGGCCCTTGAGCCCTGTGCCCCGACGGGCTGCCGGGGCCACAGCAGCCGGTGCTGGAGATGCAGCGCGGACTGGCCAGGGCCGTTCCTGATGAAGGCCCCGTGTGCCGAGATGCAGCAGAGCTCGGGGACGGGCCCAGTTCAGCGTTCGGGACGCTGCCGGTTCCGCAGGTGCCTCGGAGCCGTCCCGGCTCTGCTGAGCTGCGCTCGGCAGGAGACAGAACCCCCTGCTAAACCCTTGAGGCAGAGCCTGCGCTGCCGCCCCGTGCCGGGCGGCCTCCAAAGCTGCGCTTGAGGGACCGGATGCTCGAGGTAGCGTCCGGGCTCCTTCGCTGGTGGGGCAGCAGCAGGGAGGAAAAGTCCTCTGTGCTGTGGCCTGTGAGCAGCTTGGGTTGCTCGGTGCCCGCGGTGGCCCCTCCTGCGCGCTGCTCCCAGCTTTTGGGGCGCGTGGCAAGTCGGTCTCCGCCGCTGCCTTTCAGGGAGCCTTCGACCAGCGCATGAAGACCTGGCAGAGATGGCAGGACGCCCAGAACATGCTGCAGAAGAAGAGGGAGATAGAGGCCAGGCTGCTGTGGGCCAACAAGCCCGACAAGCTGCAGCAGGCCAAAGAGGAGATCTCGGAGGTAGGCGGCGAGGAGCCGCGCGTGGCGCCGTCCTCCACGCGCCGCCGCTCGCGTGGAGCGCTGCCCCAGGCCACGCGGCGCGGGGGCTGCTCCCCTTCCCTTTAGAGGAGGGTGTCCTGGCGTGCAGGGCCGCGTAGCCGGCGGCAGCTCCTAGCGAGCGCTGCGGGGAGCAGCGTGTGAGGAGCACGAGTGCCGGCCTGCCCGGAGCCGGGCTCCGGAGGTGCCTCCTCGCGCTGCAAGTTTCGTCTCCCCTGCGCTGGAAACAACCCACTTCCTCTCTCCGCAGTGGGAGTCTCGCGTGACACAGTACGAAAGGGACTTTGAACGGATTTCTGCTGTGATCCGCAAGGAAGTGATACGGTTTGAGGTAAGTTAGTCCTAACTGTTAAGCTCCTCTTGAGCCTGGGAGGGGATTGCGAGGGCTGAGCTTGTCTAGCCCTCGCAAATGAAAGACGGATCCGCAGAGATCCTTGGAACCTGCTGATCTGTTGCGCTGCCCAGCAGCTCAGTGTGACCCCATTTTATGTTCTTGTGCTGCTGCTGGTCACTTGGCGTGGCAGCTTGGTCCCAGGAGGAGCAGGAAAGTCCCGTCCCATCCTCAGGCTGGAGGGCCTCGTTCAGATTTGTGCCTACTAATGCAACTGTCTCTTGCAGAAAGAGAAATCAAAGGACTTCAGAAACCACGTCACTAAATACCTTGACACGTTACTAAACTCTCAGCAACAGGTCAGTGTCCTCGCCTGCTTGCAGCCACTTGTCCCCTTGTCCGAGCGGTGCCGACAAGTCCTGGCTGGAGAGGGGCTTCTGCCGTTGACTCCAGGCAGTGTGAGGAGGCCCCCGTGGGGTGGGGAGGGATGAGCCTGAGCCCAGCGGCAGAGCTGCTTGGAACGAAATCCAAGCTCTTGCTTCCCCCCTGGCTTCGGGTCCGTTTTGGGGGCTGCGCGTGTGAGCCCAGCAGAGCCCTTGGTGTCCACCGAGGGTGCGTTTCTGCCTCTGCCAAGCAGTTTTCGACTCCTTAGAGCAGCGTGACTGACTCTGCTCTCTCCCCGCAGCTCGTGAAGTACTGGGAGGCCTTCTTGCCCGAAGCCAAGGCAATTTCTTAATGGGACCAAGCGGATGAGAGTACCTGAACTTTGCCTTTTTATACACTATACCTCTGTCTTTTACACACGAACGACTCGTAGTTAAAACACTCTGGAGCGAGTAGAGGTTTAACCCCCGAGCAAGCAGCTTATAAGCCAGTAACTCTTCTAACTGTATATTTTTCATTTAGCTACATATATTTTCTTACTGAAGAGAAACTAGTTTCCTGCTTTAAGACCAGCCCTGCAGTAGGTGAAGAGTGACGGGGGGGTTAACGACACATGTAAATGTATATTTTTCAGCCTGGGTTTTAGGGCTCTAATGACTATCTTACTCCTGCAGTGCCATTAAGATTATGTAATAAAACTTGTATCAGGGCAAACAGGTTTGTCCTGGTGCTCAGGGGAACTGCAGGGGCAGGGGGGGCGATGGGAGGGGGGGCTGCCCTGCAGCTCCTGCGCTTGCCCCTCCAGGCAGCCACTGAGCTCCGCAGGTGGGTGCAGGAGGAGGCAGCGGTTCCTCCGGCTTCCAGGGTGGTGTTTTCGAGAAACCCATGACCTTGGAGGCTGCCTTGAGCCACCTGCCTCGGCTTTTGATTAAACTTTATCCTCAAAGCGATGCGGAGAGCTAGGACTAGGCTGTTGTTTTGGAGCCCTGAGCTGGGTGTCGCCTCTGCCGGCTCCAGGGGAAGCAGACGGTGCCCAAGGCACTACTGACCTGTCCTAAAGCTCCAGCGCTGCACTAGGGGAGCAGCTCTTGCTCCTTCCCACCCTCTTTCAGGTGCCAGATGCTCCAAGATGCCTGGGCAAGTTGCAGGCTCGGGGTCACACCAGGTCCTTTCCGTTCCTCTTGTCCCCGTGGGCTTGGGGAGCCCCGGGACCTGCGAGACGGCTTGGAGGAGCCCTGCTGGCTCCCCCCCACCCCGCGCGCGCTGCCCTCCTGGCTGCGCGCGAGGCCTCAGGGGGAAGAGCTGCAGGCCGTGGGGCTTTGCTGGCTCTGCCAGGCTGGAGAACAACCCGCCCGATGCGGGACCGGCTGCTGCCAGGGCTGGGGGGCCGCGGCTGATCCCAAGGGGCGGCTGCCAGGAGGGCAGGAGGGTGGCCCTGGGCGCCGGCAGCAGCCCTGGGGGCTGGTGGAGGGGCTGGTGCCAGCGCAGGACACCCGGCTGCCTCCCTGAGGTCGCCGCTGCTGCCGGCGTCTCCCTGGGCAAGGGACAGAGCCCAAGGTGCCTCCTTCCCTGGGAGGATGACCATGATGACGACAATGATAATGGTAGGGGGGACCATGATGATGACGATGGTGCTGCAGCAGCCCTGGCGGGGGGGGAGGGGGGCGCACACAGGCAGCCCGGGACCCCCCCCCAGCCTTGGATGTGGCTGCGGCCCAGGGACGTGGCCCGGGCCCCGCTGGGGAAGTGAAACCCC
>JAYECN010493881.1:0-15323 GCA_035222435.1 Microcambeva ribeirae
CGCTGCCGAGGGCGAGCGCGGGGCCGGACGCGGCCGCCATCCCGGCCCTCGCTGCCGCTGCCCTCAGGGGCTTCACCACCGCTGCCATTTCAGCCCGCGGCACCGCTGCTCTCGTTTCGGCCTTTGCCGCCACCGCCGTCTCAGCTCGTGCTGGGGCTGGCAAGGGGGGGGAAAAGCTCCAAGGCACCTCTGGGCGCCCCTCTCCTTGCACCCCCTTTTCTGGCGCATGCAACACGAGCGCAGGTGCTGCCCAAACCCCTCCGCTGCGGGACCCAGATGCGAAAGCCTAACGGGGCTGAGCCGCGGGTTCTCCAGCCCTGCGCTTTGTGCGCTGCGGTTGCAGTGCAAAACGCCAGGTTTGTGTCCGAGGGGGCACGAGCGGCTGCGGGAGCCGGACGAGCCGCCCCGCGAGCCGGATCCTCCCCCCCGTTCCCTAGGGAGAAGGTTCCCCGAGCTCGCACAGGGCTGGCAGGGCCCTGCGGCAGCACCGCCGGCTCGGCCGAACCGTCCGAAAGGCCCCCGCGCCCGCCACCCCCCACCGGCCGCCGCGCCGGGCCCAGCAATCCTGCAAACAACAGCGCGGCCCGGAAATCCCGCGGCACAGATCCCGCGACAGCCCAAAGGAAGTTTCTTGCCGGACCCGCCGCCGGCTCCCTCCCCGCAACGCGTCCCCCAGCTCACCGGTGACGCCGCTCGCGGTGCAGCCCTCGGTGCTCAAGCAGGAACGGGGCCCCCGCCTCCCGCGCTGGCCGTTCCGCTGCCCTGCTGCAAAAATATTAACTAACCGAGGCGAAAACAACAGCGTCCCGATGGCCAGCTGCAGCTTTTCCAGCTGCCCGGCGCAGCCGGCGATAAGCCAGCCCTGCTCGCACCCCTTCCTGCGCCTCCGAAGGCGCAAAAGGCAGGGAGAGGGGAGAAATGGAGAAACGGCAGGAAAAGGCTGCTTTTTTCTCGGTCCTCGTGCCGTGCCCGGCCCAAAGCGAGTGGCCGGGCCAGGCGCAGCACGTCGGAGCCTCCCGCGCGCCGTCCCAGCGCGCGGGTTCTAAGGGCAGGGTTCCAGCAGGTTTACAAGGTTCTTACACGAAACCTACGGAGCCCAAAGCTAAGGCGGCAACGCCAATAAATTAGCGTAGAGGGGGCTTAGAAAAACCCCTGAATTTAGAACTCCCAACTCAGAGCTTATTTTCTTCAGCCTGCCCAGAACTCCCTGCTAAAATTAGGGCCTGTTTGGGCAGGCTGTGCACGAGCTCCGAGCTCTTGTCAGGAGCTCTCAAGAGTGTGATTTAGCTATCTCAGAGGAGCAGGGCTCTGGGTGGAGCTGTGGCAGGGCCGGGCAGTTGACAACGCAGGGGGCCAAGCTGCATCCCTTGTCCCTGCGCTCAGGTCCCCTTGCCACCAAGGAGAGCCCAGACACCAGCATTTGGGGGCTTTTAGCTCTCTGCAGCGCCGGCATCCCGGGTATTGCCCCACTTGGCTCCCCGCCTCCTAGTGCCTTTGCATTTCCATTCCGAATGTGCCCCTCAGTGAAGGTTTGCACCCAAACTTACCCAGTTGGGGAAGAATTAGGATCTAAGGGATGGGGTTCTGCTGCTTCGGAATTCATCTCGGAGAACATTTCTGCTCTAAAGATAAAATCAGCTTCTTAGTACATTTTGAAGAAAGAGCCCCAGTTTTCCCTAAGCTCAGCAAACTAGTCAGTCAAGGTAACCCTCACCCAGGCAAAGAAATGCAAACAAGTCTAAACTCCCGTTTGCAGTGGGGTGTTTTTGTTTGGCAGGACAGAATCGTTTCATCAGTATGTACTAATTACAAACATAACCTTTGGGTTAGACATGACCTAAGGCAATGCAAGCTGAAGTATGTACTACAACAGCCCGAGATGTTCCTCGTGCCCACAGCAGCACTAGAAAAGCGGCAGAGAAAGTGGCTGTGCCCTCAAGTCCTTCTGAGCACTGATGCTTTGATGCAGCTACAGAGCTGAAATGGGAGGTTATTTTTTTGATGCTCAGTCCTGTGTAGACAGAGCCTAAGCCAGTTCCATCCTTTCCATGTAATCTGTAGATTAACTAGGCTCTGGAGGAGAACGGCGGTTTCGGCACGCCGGCTGGAGTTTTCCAGGTCATATCAAACGTTACGGCTGATGCACAACCGAGCGAGCCGAGCGTGCTGCAGAACTGCGGCTGAGGGCGGCGCGTGCGAGGCTGCAGGCGCGTGCCCGCGCTGCCACCAGACGGGTCCCCTCGCCCATCCCAGGCACCGCGCTCAGCCCAGTTTGGACTTCGAAAAGCAATAAAGCCTGGGGGTCCCTGACCCTAAATCGAAAGCTGCCTTGATCCAAGGCAGTTGGCCAGGCAGCCAAGACATGCGATGGCAGCGATGCTGTAAGGGCAGGACCTCTCAGAAAAAAGAATTTTGCATTTACCTGCTCCTGCAACAGTGTCAGCAGCCAGTGGGCAGCTCTGTGCTCCAGCACCGTGTTCCTGCAGTCCCACCACAACTTGGGGGTCCAGAGTGATGAGAACCTGTATTTCATATGCTGTGCATGTTGGAGAGCATCCTTTACACTGATCGGCAGTGCCAGGGTTTATCCCTGGCACGAGGCGTCACCTCAGACAAAGTTAAATATCCCCCATCAGCACCCAAAAGCCTGAAAGCTCCCAACCAATAACCTGCTCCTGGTAAAACCTCTGCTTGTTTCCACACAGTGCCTTTTAAGCAGACCCTCTGCAAAGCAAAGAGAAAAGGCTTCACAGAGCTGCAAAAACTCAATATGTTATTATGCTCCTTCTCCCAATTACCTGCTTCCTCCCCAAAATGATTCGACTTGGGTGGAGAGCACAAAACCCTCAGGAAGCGCAAAGCCAAGTAGCTGGGCAGCAACGCAAGACAACAGCAAGACAAACAACCGCTCAGAAAGTCAGCACACTGCTAGGCAGGTGAGGCTGTAAAAAATAACAATTGTCAGGAGGACTTCACTGGAAGGACCAAAACTGGCCTCAGACATCACTGCTCCCCACGTCCCACCTGGATGCAAAAAGGGTTTAGCGACAAGCAGCCCAACACAAAAGTGAACCCTTTACGCAGAAAAAAAATGCATGTTTATTGGCAGTAAAAACCAGGGTTGGAAAAAACCTATCCGCAAATTACACTTTTTTTTTTTTTTTTTCTTTTCGTTGTGGAATTGACTCAGATGCATTGTAGCTTAGAAAAATCTGGAAAAACCACATGCAAAAGGGTTTCTAAGTAGCAGCTAAAGTTTCTATTCCAGCATTACAAGCTATTCCAAATGATTTCCAAATTCCCAGCTATAAACTATTCCATAAACAAACAGTTTTACCTTTAAATCCCCTCCACCCAACCCCTCTCTACCCCAGTTAGTGCAGTGCAAAGGAAAAACCCAAGGAATTTACATATTATTTTCCAACGTATTCCATTGCAATTTTGAATGTTCTGCGATGAACTAAAATATATATACAATTTTCTCACCGTCATAAAAAACATTTCCCTTCTTATTCACAGATATATATTGTGGCAAATGGCTGAATAATTACTTACAAACAAAATCTTTTTTTTTTTAAAAAAAAAAAACAAGTTTCTTACAACAGTAAACACAAGAGAGATCTTTTCTGAGGAATGACCGACATGGGCATCGGGAGGGAGAGTCGCTTATCAATTGAAGGCTGCTACTGCATCTATCACATAGTTGGGTAAGTGGCAAAAGTCCTAGATATGCTACGGGATCTAAGGAAGAGAGATGGCTCCTCATCTCTGCTGACAGACATGGATGCTCTTCGAGAGGGGATGCCCTCACTGCCACAAAAAGTTTGCAAAATCTGGTGTTTTTAACCAGAAGAGTCACATAAGGCTTTAGCTGTATCTACCTGAGGCATCCGTGAAGCCTCGTGAGTCTTCCCATGTGTGCGTGCGCATCCCACCTGCCTCAAAAACACCCTCGGCTATACCAGAGCGTGGGAATGGGGCAGGGCCCGTGCGCAGCACCAACACAGTCTTGTTGGCTCGGCCTGGAGGAGCTGAGCACTGAACGGTACCTCGGTAGGGCCGCGCTCCTCTCGCCGCTGCTTTGCGGCATCCCTCGCGTGGCACCACGCAATGCAAAACCTGCGCCCGCAGCCCCAGGGCTCTTGGGGCAACTAGGCAACGTTTAGCTTCAAAATTGATCCATTCCCGTTTTCACTGACAGCCCCAAATGCTCCTCTTTGATATCCAACACCAACTATCTGGCCTGGGGACTTGGTGTCCCACAGCAAGGCCCCAAGGCGCGTTTGACTAGGGAAACACTTCAGGGCATGGAGACACCAGCTCCAAAGGCTGCTCGTTTCACGTGCCATCCTTAAGAACAGGATAGAGGAAAGCTGCTCCTTGCCACACACACACAATTTCTTCAAAACAGAGCACTTGGGAAGGAAACTATGGAGCTGGAGAGTAAAGCCAGTGCCTGGATTCCCACCCAACAGCTCATCTACTACAGGGAGTCACAGTTTGGAAAGCAACAAACTTGGAAAGACAAAGTGGTAACGCAAAGAGAGATGGACCATCTCCTTTACTGCAGGAGCAGGTAACAGCCGGGAGCAGGAGGAGAAGGGAGGAGGAAGAATGCTCACAGCCCCAGAAAGTGCACGCGGGTGGGGAAGAAGAGATGCTCTCACAAGCTACCGAGACAGGTCGGGATGTGACACTGTAGCCCTTACTCACGTGGGTTCGCCCCACTGAGCTTAGCGAGGTGGGATGCGGAACCGCTGCAGGAAAAGGCAATTGCCCTGCCCCAGGCCGCTCGCGTTTGCAAGGAGCTGACAGCGGCAGCGTGGGGGACCCGCAGCCGCCCCTCTGCGCGTGCCTGGTGCTCGGGCGGCTGCCCAAACCCTTGCCTGGCAAGGGTTCCCGCTCCTGCAACACCACGAGGCTCCTGCCAGCCAGCGGGACCAGACCCCTCCCCCTGAGCAAGTCTAGTGGGACTAAAGGTAGTTCTAAAGAAAATGGGCTTGGGATGCCAAAGAGGGGTTTTTTCCTGCTCTGCCTAGACCTAGAGTTCCACTTCCAGCCTGTCTGTTGGTCAAAATCGTGCCTTGGTTTGCAGCTGGATACAGGAATAACCAACGGCCCTTTTTCCTTGTTCCAGGTACAGATGTCCTTGCTCCGCGCTCTCACCCCAGCTGGAGCAGTGGCGCCGGGTGCTGCCATTCAACCTACCGACTGGACTACCAAATTCCTCCTCCAGCTGAGTCCACTCACGCAGCTGGTAGGTGGGAGACCGCAATTCCTCGTAGCAGGGGCTGCTTCGCTCCCTCTCCTTAGGGATCTGGAAACTCCTTTGCACATCTGGGCACCAGCCCAGGAGCAACCCTTCCGCTTCGCCCTCCCACCAACACCACGGTGGATTTGAAAACATGAACGAGCTTGGACACCATCCTCTGGAGGCAACTGCATAGAGTTTTTCCGCTCTGTCCGTGCAGGGCAGCGTGCCTTCCCCAGGACTCTTCTGCAGCTGCTACGCAGACCATGAACAGACCATGAATCTTCTATACAAGTAACACACCCGAGGCCGGCGGCACCCCCTGATGCCCGCGCACACACACACACTGTACAGAGGAACTCATTGCTAAAGAGTCTGCAAGAGACGCGGTGCTCTCGGCAGTCCTGGGAGACGTCCGGCTGCGTTTCGCTTGGAGCCTTGGGTGTCGGGACAACGGTGCACGGTCGGCAGCGGCTCGCGCTGGGCGCTCGATGACTTCCCACCAGACATCGCCACCATCATTGCACCCCCTCCTCTTCCACGTAGGTCGAGGGAAACCAGCCGACCTGTAGGGCAAATGAGAAGTGAGCAGA
Organism: Microcambeva ribeirae; assembly: GCA_035222435.1. NCBI lineage: Eukaryota > Metazoa > Chordata > Actinopteri > Siluriformes > Trichomycteridae > Microcambeva > Microcambeva ribeirae. The sequence continues at coordinate 5,845 of JAYECN010493881.1, forward strand.
AGACTCAGGAGCACAAGGGGCCTCCTGTCTTGGCACTCAAGTGTCCACACAGCTCATCACCAACAAAGAAGGGATCCAGGCATCAAAAATGATGCCCCTGTCTGCCTATCAAAAACTCCGTTCACAGATTACTGGGAACTCTGCAAGACACCCAGACAGCCCCGCGGCCTCCTGCTTTTCTCCAGGATGCCGAGCGTGTTGCTTGCAGGGCCATTCCAGCATGAATTCCCCACATGCCAGGGTAAGGAAGAGCGCAGTGGGACACGTGCTCGCATGCCTGCCTGGCCACCGCCCGCTCCCATCTGTCGGCACGCGTCCGGGTGCCGCTGTCACACGCGGCAGGGACGTGCCACGCACCCGACTCGCAGTATCTGCTTACACGCCGGTTCTTGCGACGCGGCAGCGCATCCACAAGCCAAAAACAGAGCAAATGTGAGTCAGGTGCAGCTGCCTTTCTCCTTCCCCTTGCTTCTCTGTAAGCATTTTGGGGGAAAGCTGCAGTTAGGCAAGCTCTGACCAACGCTGTGCGTTAACAGCAGGGAGAACCATGCGCTACAAGGATGACCTGAGACGCTTTCGGGGGCCGCAGCAGCAGCTCCGAGGTGCGCTTACCCTGCCGTTGGTCTCCCCCTTCCACCATCCCTGGTCGCCGCCTATCCTGCTGTAGATCTTCACCACGTCGCCCTCTCGCAGGGAGAGCTCCCGCATGTCCCGTGCTGCGAAGTTGTATCGCGCCACCGCCGTCCCTATGACTCGTGGCGTGAACACTGCGAGTGGACAAAACAGACGGGGTTGGGGGCTGCTCTGCCGCGCGGGAGCAGCTGAAGCCTGGGGAAAGCTGGGCTAGGTTCAACCTGGGTTTCCACCACGGTCCTTGCTTCCATTGCAGCACCGCGACCTGGATCGGCTCAGATGTTGGGGTTGGGCTTACGGAAACTTCTCAGCCATCTGCACACTAGGGTGTCAAGGTTAAGCTCGTTGCTGGCTGCGCTTTAAACATCTCAACGAGGCCTTGGAAACCTGGTCCCAAAACAGACCTGTACGTGCAAAAGGACCCTGGCAACACTAATCCCAACTGATAATCCACTTGTGACATAAAGGATGAGGTCTGAGATACCTGGAGGCTCCAGGAGAGCCAGAGATGCTCCTCAACCTCTCATTCTTAGAGATGAGTTATAGAATCAGTAACTGATGCTCAGCTGCTGGCGGGGAGGCTGCGCTGCCCCCAAAAGCTGCCTTGGGAGGCTGCCCTCCACCAGCACTGCTGATCTCTGCTGCTTCAGGCCAGGGGCAGCTTTCTGGGGAGACAGGAAGGTGCCGGTGTCTCTGCACACAGGAGCAGCGGGGAGAAGGGGGAAAAGCAGGAGAAGGGCTCAGGTCCCCGGCCCCGCACGTCATCACAGTGTGCGAGGAAGGAGGGTGGAGGACAATGGTGGGAGGGATGTGACGGTGCCCACGAACTGCTGAGCAAGCGCTCCAGGGCAAGCAAGGGAAAATGCAATGCACCTTTTTGACATCTGGGGGGAAAAAAAACCCAAAAAATAAAACCAACCCTGAAGGGACTCCGAGTTTCAGTGAAGCTGCACTGCTGTCCCAGGACTTTCGAGCATTACAAAGCCACAAATTTAAAAAGTTTGCAAACCAAGGTTGAACTAAGTTTGGGGAAAAGCTTTGCCCAGATTTTCAGCTCTCAGGATGGACGGAGATGAGGATGGCAATGGAGACAGTCCGTACACACACCGCACAATCACTGGAGGGTCGTTCATCCGGGCTAGAGAACGGAGCAAAAGTCAGGACGGCTTTGAACTCTTTCATCAGGAGCTTGCTCAGGGCACGTTTCCATGCAATTAATATTTGGCAACACTTTTATGCAGAAGTGCAGGTATAGGATCCCAAATACCCAGAATTTTATTCTAATTCCCTGAAACATTAAGTGTTCTTCCCAAACATGGTATCAAAGAAAGCTCACACGTTTTTGCAGATGATTTTCCCCGTGCAGCCTAACGCAAATGCTGAAAGGCAAAAGCACAAATAGGAAGAAGTGAGCAGGCATGCTTTTGCTCCTCCTGATCCTTCCTAAACAGGAAAGAAGATGCTGGTCTGCTACACATTGGGATCAACAGGTTTCAAAGGCCAGGACAGCCCTGTCCCTTTCTCTAGGGTATTCAAGCCATAAAGCACATTTGCCAGCACAGCTTCCCCTATCTCCTACGCAAGGTGCTCCTGAGCAGGCTCAGACAGCAGAGCTCAAAGACTGCAGGACATTAAGATGTTCTCCTTGTGCAGCAAGGAAAAACAATCTTGCAGACAGTGTGATGCCAATGCTTGTTCCATGAAACACATGGGAGAAGCGGGTCAAGCTTGAAGTACATCATGAGATCCCAGTGCATTAGATTTAATTTTCTTCCCTTTCTCAATAGTTACAGCTCCGGCTCCTCCTGCCTTGGTTTGAGGGGGAGAGGGTGGGAGTGCATTTAAGTCAGGATTAATTGAATTATTCGTCTTTCCAAGCTATGAACCAGGACAGCCCTGGTGACCCCCTTGAGTGTCTGCAGGTGGAGAAGGGGCAGTGGGGACCTCGCAGGTGCCACCCGTGATGGCTTTCAAGCTGGTGGTGGTTGCAGCCTGGGAGAGGCAGGAGGCTTCTCCCTCCAGGGAAGGACCACTAGGAGGCACTTCCCTCCCAGGAAAGGACAGCACTAGTACCTGACCAGAAGGGAGAGGAGGAGGAGGCCGGAGAAGAAAAGCTGAGGCCCTGAGGACTGAGAAAAGAAAAGTTGTAGGAAGCGCAGGAGGCTGCAAAGAGGTTAGAGAGAAACAGAAAGAGGCAGAACACCAATTAAAAAGGAAATTAAAAAAAAATAAATAAAATAAAAGCACAACGCTGTCAAAGCCAATGGGGGAACACACCAAAACTCCGGACCCAGGCCCAGGTCTCGCCCAAGGGCTGGGAGCCCAGGACACCGCTCCCTTCCCTGGGGCGTCGAGGCCCCTTCTTGCCTTTCTCCTGGTGGAAAACTCCTCCCTGAACCAAGGGAAAGTTTCATACTTCAAATGTATCACATGGTTGGATTTTATTGGAAAAGAAATGTAATCACTTCTTTTAATTGTGTTTCTTTGGTAGCCTTTTTAAAAATTGAAAAGGTTTTTAAAAATACACTCTTTCCCTGTGAAGAAGTTAGTTTCCACACTCAAGCTTTTAGATAAAACCAGAAGTTTTGCATTAATGCAAATTCCACTTTTCATTTGTTTCAACTTTCTTTTTTTTTTCTCTCCTTATTAACCATTTCTCCCATCAGCTCCATTAAAGGCAACCCCCTGGGATTAAAACTGTCACAAGTGACACTGGAATCAGCTCCATTAAAACACGTGCACAAACACCTCTGTGGGCGGATAAGACACAGTGTACCCTGCTAACGGTGCAAGTGCAAACCACCGCTGCTATAAACTCTTTCACTTAGCGGCGTTCCTACACCTTGCTGCAAGCATGCGACTTTCCTTTCAATGTCTGAGCTGTGTTTATGGTGTCCGTGACTGCATTTAAGCCCAGTTTTACCTGGAGAGCGCGTGAAGGTCCTGGAGGTAGAACGTTCCCGAGACTTGTACGGGTATTTTAACGTTGTGTCCAGCTGCTTAAAACTCTCTTTCAGTGAGTGGCTCTGGTAGTATTCGACCAGCTCCTAGAAGGGACCAAGGGTGCTCGGTTAGAGCGGCGGTGCTCTGCATGCCGGCCGCCCGCGGAGGCTCAAAGGGGCTTCCTACCAGAAGGCTCTCAAATTTTTTGGCTTCTGTGATGTGAATCCAGTTGTCCTTCTCCACCACCTTGATGTGCTTCACTTCCTCGTTAAACCTGCAATGGGGAGCCAAGATGGTCAGGAAGCTCTTACCCTCGCGTGGCGGCGTTTTCCGGCTGCGGAACGCCCGCGGTCCCCCGTGCACTCACTTAATACTGATGGCAAAGCGCTCGGCCTCCGCCGGCCTCTCTCGAATCAAGTAGGTGCCGCTCACGTGGGACTTGAGCAAGTTGTCCGTCTGCTGCCGCTCCATGTTCCCTGCAAACCTAAGCCCATGTGCACCATGAGACACCCCGGAGCCAGGGATGCCCCTGCCCGCAGCACCCGCGTCTCTCTCCAGCACAGCCAATGGTGCGCTCTGCTCCACATCCCGTAGGTTTTTGCCCGTTTAGGGCGATGGCTCAAAAAGCAGCTTGCAGAGGCACAAAGGCCTCTCGCATGTCCAGCTTTCCATGGCAAGCCGGCAAGTAAGGGCTCCTTGCATCCACACGAATCCTGTAGGAAGGAGAGCTGCTGGCTCCGCAGCGCGCAACCGTCACACCACGAACGCTTGTTGGGAGGCCGGAATTGTGCACGGGCACTTTGTTAATTAAAAAGTAACGAATATTTTAAAACTAGGCATATTTAGCAAAAACATCCGTCTTTTTTAAAAGGTGAGATTGGGTCAGCGGAGAAGCAGGTCTCATCCACAACTTTGTAAGCAGGAATGAAAGTACCTGGAGATGTATGAGAAGCTGTTTAGCCACTGACTAGAGGATAACAAATGACGGGGAGTGGAGCCTCTTGCCTTCGAGTCTCTTAGGTTCCCAAGGCATCTAGAAAAGCACTAATTGGAACCAGTCCCCACGCGAATAAGGTTTCAAAGGTCGGGGAAAGGGGAGGATTTAGAATCATAGAATCACAGAACGCTTAAGGTTGGAAGGGACCTCTAGAGACCACCTAGTCCAACCCCCCTGCACACACAGGGTCACTATTTAAATGCCTCACCAGCAAGACGGGGGCTCAGCACCAAACACATGGGAGAGAAGAGTCTCCAGCGCCTCTGCTTTTGGCCGAGCCCTCCTCACTGCCGTCAGGGAAGAAATCCCCCCTGTGCTGCAAGACCTGGAGGCAGCTTGAGCTGAGCCAAGGCCGCGGGTGGTCGGCCGGCTCAGCCCCGTCTCCCGCATCCCCCTCGGCTGCCATCCATCAGCAGGAGATGCAGCGGGGACAGCATTCCCAAAGCGCATCCTAATTTGCTATTCCAGGCTGGATTTGTGACCACGTAATGAAATTAGAGGGCAAAGGCGATACGTCTTCACGTGCAGAGCCCAGTCAAAGGGCGACTCACCAAGGATACGCCGTGTAGTCGATCTCTCGCGACGGAGGCCGGCTGTTGGGAGGCTGGAGCAAAGAGAACATTGCTCATTACTGCACAGCCCGGCGCCTAATTAGGTTATAGATCAGCTGTGAGAGGCTTCTCTCTACGGGAGGGTTTTTATGTGCCAAGCAGTTTCTGAGTTACTGCCTTCGGGGTTGGAGGACAGTGTTATAATCAAGCACTCTCTTATATTCCCTGTCTAAAACAGCTGTGAGCAGCATACTGCAATTTTTTGTTTTTTTTTTTTATTTATCTGAGCCTTTTCCGGTCAGGAAGCAACTGGGCTTTACAAAGAACAGTTAAAAATACAGCTTTTCTGTACTGTGACTGATTTTGAGGCGCTCTGCTAACAAGTCCATACCGTGCTCTTTGCAGGGGAGCAACCAGGGTCTGGACCTGATCGTGCCAGCCACATGCTTGGGCGCTCATGGACAGGTATAAACAGAGAACATGACTACTCTTGGTCAGCATGACTGGAGCCGTTGATAAACGGAGTGCCAAAGTCACCAATGAACCCCAGAGAGGGCAGAAATATTGCATGTTGTTTTAGTACCTGACTTCCACCCACTACTTCAGTGAGAGTAAACCTCATAGAAAACCACAGAGCTTTTTATTTAATTAAATCAATAAGCAGCAGGACTTTGATCGATCATCGGTTGCTAAAATCTAAAAACAAAGTGGCCATGAAACCCCACCACGGTGGAACAAGAACCGGGAAAGGCGCCATCGGAGGGAGCACCAGCAAGGTCCCTAGCTCTCCAGCAAGACCCATCAGCAAAATTCCTGCTGCAAAGCAAAGCTGGCATCGTTAGGGCTGGTTTTAAGCACTTACCCTTGCGTCAACAGGGCAGGGTTTTACTGATGAGCTGGGAAAATAGCCCGACTTCTTCGTCTGCAGCAGCCTTCCCTGTAAAACAACAAAATGGGCATCAGACCGGGAAGTATGTGGTGGAGAACTGGCTTTGCCTTGCAGGTCCAGCGCACTGACCTGGCCAAGGCTCTGCATGTCTCATAGACCCCATCATTTCCCCAGGAAGCCACCAAACCCCCAGCACTCCCGAAATATCGGACAGCCAAGAGGGGACTGGGACCATCCAGAAGCCACTGGCTTAAGAACCATGGAGAAACCTCCTGAAGGGAGGTAGATGCTCTCACCTCCCACCACTGCGACTCCGGGTCCCCCCTCAGCAGCTCAATCACGTCTCCAGTCTGGAACGTGAGCACCGGCTTGCCGGGAGGCGCAGGATTGCCGTGGTAGTTCTGGACCGCCACCATCTTAGGACCTGGAAGAGGAGGGAAACGGTTGCGATATCCAGTTCCCCTTCAGAGAAAAGGAAACAAAAAAATCCTCTGCTTTTCATGTCAGTCACAAATCCAAGAGGGCCACAGACAGGATTTGAGGCCGACAGGATCGGTGCCCATGAAATGCAGCCCTGACTTCCAAAGCTGCCTGGATGACTGAGCTCAACAAGCAAAAAGGAATCGATCAAGAGCAGGGCCAAGCCGGAGCTCTGGCTCCAGATCCTGCACCTGAACTTTGCTGTTTCGGGCAGCCTCGTTAGGCAATTCCCGTTAGCCACCTAACGGCGCCAGGCTCCACAGGGCTGCCCGAGATTGCAAAAGGGACCAGCAAACACTCGGCTTCCATCACATTACAACAGACCCTGGGACTCAAGTGCCCCTTGGCCCCTGGAAGTTCACAGCCAAACTTCGGTTGTCTTGCAAATGGCTGCACATTAAATAAGCTGTTCCAAATTGTACTAAAACCACAGTGTTTATCTTCCAAATGCTTCCCCACCTCTGCCTTCAGCTGCCTCCTCCCTGCCTAGGGAGAGCACTGGGTCCTTTCAAGGATTTTTTCCTTTAACCACCAGTTTGATTTAGCTTTCCTTTTTCCAGACTTGGCTTTCCTTCAGACAGAAGAGTCACACAAAAACAAATTGTTCCTTCTCCTCCAAGCCAGAGCACAGGCAGGCCAAGCCCGGCAGCCTGGCAAAGTTGTTCTGAAGCAGCTCTTTGTGCAGGAGACCCGCTCGTAGCTGCTGCCTTGGGAAGCAGAAGGATCCGACACTGCTGAATCCTGCCGCTGGCCCCAGCTGGCACCAACTAACACTCCGTTCTGCTCTAAAAAGGAGCTTTCTCCACCTCCAGTGCTCAAGCTCCACTGACACCTTCAGCCGAATCAAGACACCATCTCCATTTGTTCTCCTGCAGCTATAAAATCCTTACCAGGTCCTGCGCCCAGGGACTCCTGCAAAAAGAGAAAGAAAAAACTAGGTGAGGATGCGGCATCCTCACGTCTCCGCGTGCGTCCATCAGGAGCCAAAGGGACGAGAAATCGGCTCCTCTGGCCTCGCTGGTGGGGAGGACGCCCAGGTCACATCTCAGCCTGGCTCAATGGGAGCCCCAAGGCTGGTGCCAGTGGCCCAGGCAGCACAGAGCTCACACCGTGGCCACTGAGCCCGGAGGAGGCATGAAAAGGGCTGTCACACAACATACCTGGTCTGCTGAAGAACCTGCAAGAGAAACAGTGAAATAAGCAGTTAATATGAAAGGCCACGGACCCCATTTTCTGCTTATCTAGACGCTATTAGTACCAACAAAATATTACTGACGCTTAAGCACCTTGAGCAGACACACAAAAAGCAAGAGGCTGGGAGGAGCTCGACCACCAGTGCAAGTCACTGCAGAAGTGCTGGCACTGGCAGATCTCTTGCTTTCAAATAACTAAGATTTTTTTATGAAAAAATCAGCCAGCTGCAATAAATACCCTTGCAGTTTGCTAGAGAACTTGATGCATCCCATATAGGGAGCAGAGATCCCGTAGACTATTTGTTTTTTGGGTTTTGGTTTGTTTGCTTTTTTTTTTTAAAAAAAAAAACAAAAACAGTCACTACCAGTCACAGGGATTTGAGCACTGGGAAACAGGTGGGGAACGCGCTCTGGTTTTGACAGGTTGCTGTGAACGGAGGCAGGAAAGGCTCCCGCTGCTGCGCCGGTTGAAGAGCCGGCTCGCTAAGCGGAGCCTTGACGCAGGTACTGAAGGACATGGGTGCGAGGAGGTGTCACACGCTAACGCAGGATGGACAGTAAAGGCAAGGGGACACCGCTAGGAAATAGCGAAGGAGATTAGAACAGCTGTGCTACAGAAATGGCAGCTCGCGTTGAGAATTTAAGAAATCTGATTGAATGTTAAAGACAGTGAGTGCCTTTGGCATGGGAAATGCTCAGGAAAAAGGGAGCCCAGAAATCTGACCGTATGTAAATGAGAAGGGGACAAGATGAGAGAAGACTGAGTGGTCCTAGCCAGGCTTGTCATGCTAAAGAACTTGAACAGAGCACTGTAGCCTGTTTGATTATTTCAATTGTTAATGCTCTTCAGCTCTCATTGTCCTGAGAAGGAACTGTGGTCAACATTCATTGCAATTTTGTAGTTTAGGTCCTAGTATAGCTAATCCTTCATTTAAGGGGTCAAAAACACTTTACGTATTAGCAGAGACATAAAGTGACTTGTAACATCTGCCTACAGCACTGCTGAAACTGCTAAAAAATGATTTCCAGGGGCAACGCTCCATTTCTGGGATGCTTCTGCGGCACTGAAAGGTTACACGTTATCAGGCTAACTCTTCAGCGGCCTAAAAAGCTGAAAAATTCAATCTCATCTTTCGATGCGACGTCAGCATACTATGCGCATGTGTTTACTTAGCCTTCCCTAATTAAAATAAGCATAAACCACCCTCCCGCCATTTCATATTTTGCATTCCCTAGACATCTAACTATGCTTTCTGCTGCAATTTATATGTCCTCCTACTGTTCCCAAAGAATCTCAGGATCTGTAACACTAACAGAATAGAAAAAACAACTTTGCCACTTCACCTCAGCAGGAAACGTCGGGAGTAGGATCGAAGGTAAACACTGGTAGTAGCACCGAGGGTAAACATCGGAGTAGCACTGAGGGTAAACATCTGAAGTAGGACCGAGGGTAAACCTCGGAGTAGCACCGAGGGTAAACCCGTGGAGAAGCACCGAGGGTAAACATCGTGAGTAAGACCAAGGATAAACCTCGGAGTAGCACCGAGGGTAAACCCGGGGAGGAACACTGAGGGTAAACCCGGGGAGTCGCACCGAGGGTAAACATCGGGAGTAGGACCGAGGGTAAACATCGGGAGTAGGACCGAGGGTAAACCTCCGAGTAGCACCGAGGGTAAACCTCCGAGTAGCACCGAGGGTAAACATCGGGAGTATGACCGAGGGTAAACCTCGGAGTAGGACCGAGGGTAAACATCGGGAGTAGGACCGAGGGTAAACCTCAGAGTAGAACCGAG
>JAYECN010493888.1:0-15322 GCA_035222435.1 Microcambeva ribeirae
AAAAAAAAAAAAAAAAAAAAAAAAAAAAAAGGCTGATCTTTGAAATTAAAGATTAAAAAATTACCACTAGGTTTTTAAATATTTCCAAGGTCAGGCTTTTTATAGGCATGCTTTTATCATTTCTTTTAATTAAAAGTTTGGGAGTTGGAGTCTGAAGTCCTAATGCAGATTATCCTTAGTATATAATTGAGTCATTTCAAAAATTTTGGAATTTTCAGGTTAGAAATGAAATTTCATTGTCATAAGATAATTACACATCTAATGTCAAAATATCATGCAAGTGTATATATTCAGATAAGTCTCTTTTTTTACTGTGAAAGTTTTACTATCAGCCTTTCTATGGTTGGCCTAGAAATTTATATCGTATCCACCTGAAATAGCTCTCAAGAATTTTTTTTTTTTTTTTCTGCTACTATGGCTACATAGTAGAACTACTTGGCCATACAAATATATGAGTAATGTGAGAAGACAGTACGGTTTTATCACATTTAATAATTAAGGGATTGATATTTTTTTACATGACCACATCTTATTCAGCTAGCAATATCAGTTACATTTTACACTAATAATATACAATGTTGTAAAAATTCTAAGCATATTGTGTCAAACAGTCTACCTACGTGTTTGACGTTAAAAAGGTGCTCAAGTGCTTTGCTGATTCTTGGCATAAATGACTACATAAGGTGCAGGCAGTGAAAAATCTTTTGTTTCTGAGGTATGTGTTATTCAATTATTCCCTGAGAGACATCTTCTATGTGTAACATGATCTGAGTTTGAAAATTGATCAAGCTATAAGCCAAGGTACATACACTGATTTTCATTTTTGGTTTTCCTTTTTCTGGGACTGCTACTATAATAACTGTGACTAACTGTGATATAAACATACATTTTTTAACACTCAGGATGCCATCACTTTACTAAAAGAAACACATCACTGCTCTTGGATTAGATCCCTTATCTTGTTATGTGGTGTCTTTTGGGTCTTTGGTACCAACTCTGGGTTGGGCTTAAAAAGCCTTGATGTTTAAAGCACCTCTCATATCAGTGCATGTTTGACAAGATGTAGGTGCAAGATATATTTTGTAAGACTCTTTTTTCAGGACATCTTCCACTTTAAATATTCTGCAGCTTCCTACATCATTTACAGGCCCAACTGACTTAGCTTTACTATCCCAGGCATATTTATAAGACCATAAGAGCACTTCTTCCTTGCAATATCACAGGTCAAAATCTGAAATCTGATCCTTTCTTAAGCCTGATACTCTTCTGTAAATCTTGACACTCAGTTGTCGAATCTGGATCTATTCCTCTCTTACGCTTCCAGGAGATCCAGAATTTCCCAGTACAAAGTTGTAACCTAAGTAGTGCAAATCCTTTATTTATTTTCATTTTTTAACAGTGTTGGAAGAAAAAAAAATAGCTTGATTATGGCAGAGAGAAGGATCTGGTAGCACACCAACATGTAGAAAGGAAAATAACTTTAAGTATTGCTCCAGAGAAGATGAAAAACGATCTGATCAAGGCATGAAATGAACAGTATTATTATAAAAGGGGAAGATTACTGAAAACAGGCTAGTTCATTTGGAGTATGAACACTTACAAAAATCTTATTTATAGTATTCTTATTTTGATTAATGGTCATTTATTACTGGGGCAGAGTGAGTAATGTAGATGTCAGTAAAATGACAAATAATTTGGAAATACAGCTTTGCTGGTTAGAGACAAAGCATTTTTTTTCCAGAACAGATAAACTATATTAAGACTATGAATAAACAAAACTTCAAAACAAAACTATCTTTTTTGGACAAACCCTAGCTTTCTAGAAGTAACTTTAACTCATTTCAGATATAATTTGCATGTACAAAGGAACATGCTCCAAAACATATTGAAATCAATGCAGGCAGTTTCTTTGGCTATATCAGATATTGCATGGAAAAAGAAATGAATTACTTCAAAACAATCATCACAAAAAAAAGCTTCAGGAAATCTAGATTTAGATTTAATAACCCAAATTCACATGAGCATGGATTGTTACATAAGAATTCACTCTTTGTCATATTTTATTAATTAGACATTCAAACCCATCTGTGCAATGTTCTTTGCAAACATAAATAATCACCATCACTAATATTTTGGTTCATAGTATATTGAATTGCATCATGTGCACTTACAGCACAAAAGAGGAACATTAAAATGGTATAGCAGATTAGGGATACCATAGCAATCAGGATCAAATGGGTTCAGTTAAAATTTTATTCTTGATGGATGGATAAAAATAGATGAAAAAAAAAAAATTACTTGAACCTTCTTGTAAATTTTCAACCAACTTTATATTAACTCCATCTTTCCATAACTCCCTAAAGCCTTATTATGGAGTAGTTCATTACACATTCTAGAGCTGCATATTCCTGATGCATGTTACTGTCTATCACTAAATAAAGAAGGGAAAAATAATGTAGACTGAGACTAGAAAGTCATGTTCCAGGTTTTTATCTGGGAATCCAAAGGGAGCTTTGATGTGAGTGCCTGGATGATATTCTCCTTCTGGAAGTGTCACTAGATGAGTTGCAGCGCGTGGTCAAGTCCAAGGTGCCCCAGGTGCTACTCCTAAACCAAGGTGTCCAATCCTCAGATTTTGCCTAATTTTTCTACCACAAGAACTTGAAAATGTGAGCTGTCAACAGCTACAACTGCTTTCTTTATTGTAAACATTTATCTTATCCTTAATTAAGATCAGGACTGACAAGAGGACAGCAATGGTTCATGACATCTTTTGAGGTTTGGAAACGTTCTTGCTGTACTGGGAAAACAAAACGAAACAGAACAAAAACGTTTTTAACAGAAATATATATATATATTTTGAAAAATATGTTTCCTTTATGAAAAACACTCTCACAGAAAGTACCCAGTCATGTTACTGAAACACTCAAGCGTTACCTTAAAAAAAAAAAAAAAAAAAAAAGCAAAAATGTGAGAAGAATGTTATGAGCTTGGATCATCCTAGGAGAAGCCTATAGCTAGCAGAACATGGAGGAAAGAGTGAAACTATATTTACATAACCAACTTTTGCCTTGCAGAGACATGCCAGAAACTAGTGTCTTTGATCTTTGGTGGATATGCTGTGGCACAATCTGTGGGATTTACATATTTGAAACATTTCTGTGGATGTATAGGGTGCATTGTAAAAACTCAACCAACTAATTTAAAACATTTTAGTAAGTGGGATTTTATTGACTGTGTAATAAGCTGAAGCAAATTATATGAACTCATTCATGGAAAAAGAAATGCTTATGGTAAAGAAACCTGAAATATCCAATATACGGGGATTCAGTTCATCCTGGCAAATAGAAGGATGATCTATGTAGATCTATGTAGCTTATACAAAACTTGTAAAAACAGAGTAATTTGTGATAGCTATCATTTCTTATTTTGGATATTAATTTGAAATTTAGTTATTTTAAATGCCAGCTTGAAACATTTCCTGTATGAAACATTCTGCTTGTCCAAACTGCCCAGCTGTTCATTAGAGCTCATCTTCAATATTTTTAGCAGTACTTAAAAAAAAACTGTTCTCTTCTGAACGAGAAAAATCCTTTTATTTAGGGTCTGGTCTTATACCTCTGAAATTAGAAGATATGAAACTGGACACTGTTTTTAACGATTTATTGCTTCAATTATTGATGTCATAGAAGAAATACAGAAATACATGGCAACAAAAGTATCAAGGAAGCATTTGTGTTTTTATATGAAGGGACTGAATGACTAACTAAAGGCAAAAGACATAATTTATAAATGTGCAGTATAATACTTATACTCAGTCTGGTTTTCTAAAAATGTAAAATACACTATTAAGGGAAAGATAACTCTGTGTACCCCTTTGGTCACCTGGGCCTGTTTTTATCCATGGATTTTGCACACAAAAAAGTTTTTTTATTTCAGCTATTTTCTTTTGTCCTGAAAATATGATCTTATAAATAATAACCACAGCAGCTCCTTAAGTGTTTTTTTTTTTTCTGTACTATTTTATAATTCTCAACATTTCTCATAAAACTCTGTTGTGTGCAGTTGGTGATGGTTTCTTCAAAAATAATTTCTATTCAAAAATTTTATAAGAAAGGAACATTATTGACCTTTGGCACCTAACTTATTAAAAACATATTTTATTGAATGGTTACCTAATGGAAGAAAAAAAAAAAAAGATGGTTTTATTAAGTTTCATTTTATTTCAGGACAGCCATGTTTAGAATTAAAATTTGAAGTAGTGAGCTCACGAAGATATTAAAATTCAGTAAAAAAAAAATCAAAAAGGACAAATTCTGCATGGACAGAGAGAATATATTTATTGAACTAAATTCCATTTTGCCTTAAAATAGTCTTCAGGGTTTGATGAAAGAGCTCACACTTCTAGTCTCTATTTCTAGTACATCACTAATGCTTACATTTCAGCATTTATCAACAGCTTGATGGTAGATATTATTAAATTAAATCTATATTATCAGAGTCCCTATTTGCCTGCCATGTGTAACTTTTTTACATTTGAGCCCTCAATATGTTTATTTTCATTTTTGATGGTAATGGCAGTATGAATGAAATAACATATACAAATTTTTCAGGTATACTCCTAATCCTTCAAAGGATTATACAAAAGTATACAGCAAAGAGCAGGTCACACCAAAAGAATTATTATATAAATTATTATTTATAAAATGCTCCACTATTATACATCCCAACTTTGATGGGAAAATTGTGGAATACAGAGCTTGTAGAAAGCCTGGAATGGGTCTGCAACAGATTCAGTTTTACAATCAAAGTGAAGCAGAAAAGGAGAAAAAAACAGCAGTCAGCATACTTTTTCCTCTTTGTTTCTTCCCAAATGAAAAGCTAATTTCAATACAAAACATGTTTGTGGTTTTTTTAATACATCTGTGAAAAGATTGAAAAGAGAAAAAGACAGAAATTATGTAGAAAGAGGTTAAGAAGGTTCTGTTTTTCTCCAATGGCAAATATTTAGCTAGGTAGAGAGGCAAGATATTCGGCAATAAATTTCAGAGTGTTTTTTTTTTTTTCCTGATTTTTTTTTGTCTGAATTTTTAATTATAACATGAAAGCAGAATCAGCTGTATACAGGGAGATTGAATTATTTCTGTCTCAATGGGGAGGGGACATCCTGTGGAAAATCAGACCTTGTTGTACTTACAATTTTGTTTTGGATTAAAAAACAAAAAAATGTACCTTACGTATTAAGCATAGTCAAGAATTTATTGTTTATATAACTAAAGTTTTAATGATCTAATCATTATTATTAGTTCAGATCTAATTAATACAGGAAATGAAAAAATAGAAAAAGAACAGGAAGCAAAGGAAAGAATGCTGCTTTTATCAAAAAATCTCAGCGATAACAATACGGTCAGAATTGTTATACACACCTACACACCTTTTCCAGAATCTACTGCTTTATGTGGATGTCATTCCCATTCTTCCTCCTCTGGGAATACATAAAAAGAAGTTGCCAGGAGTTTCAAGACAAATTCAGCCTCGCAAGCCTCCATCCTGAGGCCTTGTCAACTCAGTATATCAGTGGCCTTTTTTACAAGCAATGTCAACACTGTGTTTGCTGAATACAGGATGACCTCAGGCAATGGGCAAAGCAGGCTGCCGATTTCAGACGTGAATGGGGAGGACGAGCTGCTCAGTTATTAAAGAATGTTTTCTGCAGCTCTTCTAATCAAGTATAGAATGCCAACTCTTTCATTTCCCATATTTTTAAAGGAGTAAACAGTTTACAAAAAAAAAAAATATATATATATATATATATATATACACAAAATAGCAACACTTAGCACTAATGGGACCTAAATAATATTATGCATCACTTGGGATTTTATACCTTTTTGTCTTCTGGTTTAACAACAGCTCTTGCCAAATCTCCAATAACATTAGCATTTTTTTTTTTCAATTAAAGCACTCAAGTATAGCCTTAAAAAAGTGTCTTTCACAGTCTGATTTTTTTAATTAATTCATCAATATGAAATATGAAATTCATCAGAACATCAAATATATTGTTGCCAAGCAACTAATGACAGTCCATTATGTGTTTTGTATATTTTAAACAACGAAGCCATGTTTTGAACGCCATGAAAAATTATATATTTATGTATGTAATGTTCTTTATAAAAGAGTAGCATTTCTTGCTGTTATTTTTCTATAGTTATGTAGCTTTACCATAATATCTCAACTTCAGGTGGGAAATAGGCCTGCATAAAACCTTGAAAATAACTCCCAATCATCTCAGCCTCACTCCAGAATTACTGAAACCACTGGAATTATTTTTACTTCGGTCAGCTTTGGAGCAAACCTGTTTGCCAAAACATTAGGAAGATTTTAAAGAGAACGCCTGAGAAAATTAAGGATCAGAAAAAAATGAAGCATACTGCAATTATTTATTTTTTTTTATTTCTCACTTTTAAGTTCAACACAAAGTCAGAGTTCTCTGAGAGCTGCCAAAGGGATTGCTTATTTTGGAAGACTAGTCTTACCTCTGACTTGACTCACAAGTTTATTGACTGTTCATTCTTCTTAATCATAATGGATTTGAGGTCCTACAGATTCTGTGTCCATGCAGGACCACAAATGCCACTGCTTTGGTGCTGCTTGTTTTTCCTCTAGTGCAAAAGCAAAATGAAAATATGCTTTTTGTTTGTCTACTTTTGAAAAAGTAATATGAGGAATAAGAGAAGACAACAAAGGAAGTTCTGTTGTTAGTATCTTCTTCAGATCTGATTTCAATGCTAAACAAATATTTGAAATAGCTTTTGTAAACTACTGCATACATTTCCATTAGGGCAACTGTTGAATTCTAATCTACTGATTAAAATATGCATAAGGAGATCACAGAAGAAAATTGAAAGTCATGTTTTTACCTCATGCTTGAATACAATTATTGTAGGAATTATTCTTAAATGTAGAAAAGACTTTAAAAAGAAAACTTCAATTAAAATTCTGATAAAATAAAAGCAGTTTTAAGAGTTCTACCGTAACATTGATATCTGTTGTGGATTTCTTGTCAAAGAGAAGTAAAATGGCTGGATATTTCTTTTGATTGTTTTAATTTATTTAAATTCAGTACCCTGTATCTTTAGCAAGTTATGGTATTGTAGTAAAAGGGACAAGATAGGGAAAAAATATTAACACTCTCCCACTAAAAGAAGTTGTGTTAAAAATGAAGCAAAAGCTATGACCCTATTAAACATTAAAAATATATATTTTAAATACTTTTTTTTTTTTTCTGGATGTTCTGCTAAGCATTCTTGAGCTTTAATTTTTGATAGCAGCTTCTATTATGTTTGTATTACTATTTATTATCAATACTGAAGAATAGTATATTGTCCCTAAGATATCAGCAAGCAGCAGATCTTAGTTTTCCTCAATGGTTTGCAATTTAAGTTAACTCTTTACAATCAAAGCTAAGATAATACCCCTGAGTCTTGGCTAGAAGGAGTACTATATATTTACTGTGAGCTTCACCAGGCGGACAGAGAGAGGTCTTAGATAAATTCACCAATACTGCTGAGACAATATGTTCAGCAGGGCTTCACCAAATTGCAATGAAGAAATAAGTTTAAGTAATATTTGTTACTGCATACATTGGTGAGGCAACCTAGACGTAGCATCATCTAGGCCTTGAAAGACAGTTTGTGGCTTTCTTTCCGTCTTTCAAGGCCTAGCCTTGTCACAGCACTCTCCATGGCCTTGAAAGTCAGTTTTGCATTTTTTTTGTCCATTAGGTGGTTATGACACATGCAGTCCCCCTTTTGGAAGGGAATATTTATGGATGCATGAATTCCCTAAGGCATTTTAGGACACAGTCTGTGTGAAACTGTGTCAAAGCAGTGCGCCAGTGGAAAGCAGATGCAGAATTTTCTTGTTTACCCTTATACAGATAGAACATCACTGAAAAGGAGTTTGTGAGAATTACCTGGCCACCCTGTCAAACTCAAGGCATGGCTTTGACACATGGGCGGCTTGGTTAAGGTAAATGTCCACAAGCCAAAGCTGTTATGTATTAATTCAAATAACAGAGGCCAGTGTTTTGCGAGCCTTCTAAAGACACTCTGCAGGAAACATATCAGGGAAGACCTCATGGAAGGTTGTAGCAAAATGACTGAGAGTAGGGCATGTGTGAAAGACCAGAGTGGAAGAGGCATGAAGGCACATTGTATTCTCTGATAACCAGGATGAATTGTGGATATGGAAAATAATTCAAAATAAGAGTATGGTGCATATACATTATTAAGAAAAAAATAAAATTTAGTGATTGAGTTACTTTCAAAAAAGAACAGCCATAAAAAGTTTGTCAGTCTGTTTCCAGCAGAGAAGCAGCGGTGGCATAGTCTACACCTAGAGCTGTAGCTATACACCTAGCTATCTCTAGAAATTCCCCTTTATTGTATGCTCATGGCACTCCTCACTGGGGCAGTATGGAAACGATATTGCAATAAGATACATAAATCTTCCTTGTGCAAATTATTGACAGAGACAGTGAGTGAAAGGGACATATTTTTCTTAATCTTCAGCCATTGGGCAAAACCTTTAGTAAGACACTATTTTTTTTTCCACCTATAATACTATCCTTTATCTGTAAGATGAAATCTTTTCCTCAGTGTTTTTACTGTAATAGTTTATATCATAAAACATTGTTTTCCACGTCTATTTCAGAACTAGAAAGATGATTCATTATACAATCAAAGGTAACAAGGAACGAATTATCCTAGAAGCAATTGAATATCATCCAGAACCCCAGATCTCGCACAGTGTGTTCCATCAGTTTTATTTTACCAGTTTGGAAAGTGAGATAACTCAGATATTTAGTATCCAATTAGGTTTTATAGCATGGACAGAAACAGAGGAAACACAAAAGTGCCCACAATATTTGTAAACCAGCAGACAACACAACTTGCCAGCTGTTCAGATTATTTTTTGTTAGCTTAACACATTCTGAACTGTCACAGGGCATAAAATCTTTGGAATAAGCAGTTATTTGGCAATACAGATGTGCCAAGAGAGTAACAGATAACCAAATAAACTGATATTTCAAAAAAAAAAAAAAGAAAAAAAAAGAAAAAAACACAAAACTTATAGAATTAATACTTAAAAGGTACCCTGCAATCTCAAAGGAAGTATGCATTTTTTTAATGATTATTACAATAGTTATTATTCTGCAACTTAAACCTTCTTAAAATCTTTGAAGTTTCTGTGTTTTCAACCTGCATTTTTCTTAACAATGAAGAGATATGCAGCTAATACACAATAATTCCCTTTCACTTACTGAAACATCTGATGAAGTCTAATGCTTAAAAGATATGATAATGTTTCTATAATGAGCTATGAAACAAATTCTGCACTGACTTAAGTTAACATTAAAGAAATACAGACACCTGCAAAAACTATGACTTACTAAATTGTTGGTATAGCCAAGAGCAATTTCAAAAGCTATAGTGGTGTTAATACTCACAAAAGATAATATTTCTCCATTGAAAATGAATTCTTCTCTTATTTCAATAATGAAAAAATAAAAAAGAAATATAAATTTGGTTTATTTTTTTCTCCTTTTGCAAACATGGAGGGGAAAAGAGAAGAGGGAAAAATTTGTAAGCCGACCTGATTTTTATGCTTTAAAGCTTCCCATTATAAGTTTCATTTTACATACCCATTCTTAAGGGAATGCAATGCATTTGCAAGCAAATTTAAAATATATCCAGGACTTATACAAAAGTACTGTCAGGAAAGTAGTAAGTTAAAATACTACTCACAGCAGTGACAACATGAGAGTGAAAATGCCTTTGGAGAACAAGCTTACCAATTATTTAAGGGGACCAGGTCAAGGGGGAGGCTTTTTTTAATATGTTATGTCCAGGATTGCACAGTCAATGAAAAGCTGTTTTTCATATGAAAAAAAACCCTTCTGAAAGTTCTGTGGAACAAGGATTTTGTAGTTGCTGGTCCAGAAAGCAATTAAATATCTTTTCTTTCTTTATAAATAACAGGGAAGTGTGTTCAAAAATCTATGGAAATAAGCACTTATGATACAAAGAAGAGATGAGGTGCTGGAACTTAGAAACGCCTTGCATTCATTTATAGTTATATGTTATGGATATAAACAGATATTAAATTTTAATAAGGGGTTGTAATATTTCAGCGACAGATAAAGTTTTTCAGATAGAATGTTTATTATTTTTAGAGTTTATCAAAAAATTAAAAGCCAGTGTTGTTCCCATAAAATAGTATCGTCACCAAAACCAAACTATTTTCTTATTCTATTTGCCTGATTTTAAATAAAATTTATTTTTGCTTTGATTCCTTTTATTATTATTATAATTTGAAAGCTAAATCATGTTAGAAAATATGAATTTACCCCATTGCTCTACCCCATTTTGAGAATAAATTGTCTTTGCCTATCAGGCAAACACAAGGAAAATAAAAATTTAAAAAACTGCCAAACAGCAAGTTTTATCAAAAACCTATCCTCTATGAAACACATATGCAAGAAATAAGCTAGTTCCTTCAATACAGAAAAATTAACTAGGATCTTTTTAAAAGAAACACCCTCTTAGCAACAGAGATAAGTGACAGTTTTGTGATCAGAGTTGAGGGATGTATGTGACAGTGGGTACTGGAAGTTAGAAAAGGGCAGGAAAAGTACTACTCAGAAGCCTGTTTTCAGCATGAGGAGGGAAATGCAGAGGAAGAATGAGAACAGGCTTCTCTAGTAACACCCAGCTTCAGACTGGAGAAAAGCAGAACTGTTAAATAAAAGAAAGCTAGGAAATTAGTAATAAAATCTAAAAATAGGGGTTTACTTGTGGGAATTCTTTTTAGGATCCTGAGAGAAAACAATGCCAGAATTTTATTTGGCTTGAGAGGGTGGGGAAGAAACACCCAAAACCTAGCATTATGATGTGGGCAGTCAGGATCTGGCTATCTTAGCATGGTCAGTCAGTTGGCCTTTAAAAAAAAGAAATCTGTCTCTATACTCTCAAACAATGCCAGTCATAGTAGAAGAGTTTAATGTTATTTTGCTAAGGGATGGCTGTGTCTTCACTGTGGTCTTTGACTACGAGTTTTGCTGTTCCACTGTATGCAATCTGCTTCAAACTTCTTGTATTATCAGACAGGTATAAATGTGTTAGAAAATATAGTCTTACAATTGGCTTTACATATCTTTGATTGAATTATATCAGTCACCTTTGGCATCTGCAAACAAAAACTTCAGAAGTAACATGCAGAAGACAAAAAGATGGTTACCTAAACTTTATTCAGAATGTGTAGAATACATGTGCTTTGTTCTGCAGCTTCTATCAGCACTTAAATACTTCTGAGCATTTTATAGGGGAAGTATAAAATCAGTATATTTATGGGAATAGCTGAATCATAAGCAAAGCACACGTAATTACATATTAATAGGCTTTTTAGTTGATATGAACACAATATCAAACTTTGCCTCTCTACCCTTCAAGAATATATCTGCCCCAAATGTTGTATAAATACAAAAGAATTGTCTTCTAATTGTCTTATGACTATTTTCTGGAAGTTTCTGTTTCACTAAAGTGTTCTTGTTTTTAATCCTATCTTTACTCCCAACGATCAAGTTAAAATGCCTGAGAACTAAAAGATACTAGGAAAGTGTCACACCCCAAGGCAAAGGTGTAAACTGCAATTTATTTTATTGTTTTAAGAATATTTCTGTTAATATTCATTGAAGAGGTTCTATACCTATTGCAGGCATGGGCCTTTGTTAGATGTGTTCTTACCTAGTATTTCAATTGATTGAATCCTCAGGTTAAAAGAAGGATGGAAAGGTGTAACCATGGATCACATGGACACTAATGAGAATATCTTGCTCAAGGAGCTTGTTTAGTATTTGAAAATGTGTCTTGAAATGGTACAGTTAGACGTTCTTCTCAAATATGTAATATTCCTCATCCTCAAGACTGTAATTATGGTTTGAAATGTATGATTGCAAATGGGTTTCCAAAGAAACTCAAAACATAGATCCTTGCATGCAAGCAGACTTAAACTGCTTGCTTTCATTACAGGACAGAAGGAGGATGAGACACAGGGCAAAGAGAAGGTTTATTTATGCTACTCCTGATATGGTAGGTTCATGGTTTATAGCTCATGTATGTATGGGTTAAAAATCTCTATTCCTTCTTCTGAGGTAGTGGTAAAAACTGGATAGGGCTCTAAGAAAAAACTTTATTTGATATATAGCTTCCTACTGTAGCTTAGCTAACAGATGCTAGAAAGACTTTGGGTCTAAATTTATTAGGATTTTCTTTTCTTAGCAACTCATATTCACTGCAACTTTTTCTATTTTTCGATTTATCCCAATACTTCCTATTTAGAAATGGTACTTTCCTTGTTGTTGAATGTCATTGCTAAATGTAGGTTTTGTTGAGTGTTAGAGAGCATATCTGACATCATATGAGGAATAGGGCAAATAGGCAAGAAAAGTCTTGTATGGCTTAGTAAATTTTTCACATGAAAGAATCCGTATTTTTAGTCTGGTCAGTTCTGCTGGATGCTGGACTGCTTTTCCAGTTTATGATCCATTTACATACATTACATTCTAATGATCACTAACCAGCCCTATATTTATGAACTCATAATAGGCATATTCTATGTTAAGCTTTTCTAATTGGTCTGGTCTTTCTATAAACCAGGTGTGATGTTTTCAACTTTACATTTGCTACTGTTGCACCAATCATTACCAATTCATTTCATTACCACTCAGACACATAGATGTCTCTTAATTGTTTATAGCATTCAATCTTTCAAAAAAAAGTTTAGGATTCTTAGTTATGCATTTTAGTTGAAAAGTAAAATATTAATTTTAAATATTAGTCACATGTGAGTTCTCAATGACAGGAGCTTTCTTAAATCCTTAGGAGTTATCCCTTCTAGTTACCTAAGTATGTAGTGTGCGCCTGGAAGAAGAGTTTCCAAGTCAGTGAGGGCACAGGTATCTCTGAATTTTTTTTAGTATTACGTGGCAGTCAGTTTAAATACTGACTGATAGAATTCAACACAAATTTTACCACTAGCTGTCTGTGAAATCCACTGTTCTATACAGGGAGGCTGGTGCATGCAATAATGTAATCATTTGTTAATTTACTATCTTGCAGTAGTGCTGAACAGTTTAATTGATTTCAGTCATTACAGCTAGCAAATCACCAGCATCCAGATACAGCTGATATAATTTTCACAGTCTGGAGGGTCTCCTGAGGTCAAATTATTCAACTAGACTCCCAGCAAAACATTCCTGCACACAATGGTCTGACAACAACTTGAGCACAAGTTCTCTCTGCGCCTATGGAGCATGAAACTGCTACATATCTTTCCTCCAATACCCTTTCTGTCGGTAAGACTTCAAAGTTGAGGTTGAATAGGACTTGTTCTTGGATCTGCTTCTTATACTTGGACAAAACAAAGTAAGTTCATGGCCTTCTATACCTTTGTGAGAATTTTCTTGCAATCTCCCTTTCTGATAGATCCATGAATAAAGACTGCATAGCCTATTGGACTCAAGTTGAATTCTGGGTAATTTTTATTTGTGAAAGGTCTGGGGGTTTTTGTTGTTATTGTTGCTGCTGTTGTTATTTTTTTTGTTTTGTTTTGTTTTGTTTTTCCACACAATTAAGTCCTCCTGGTAGTGAAAAACTAACTGCATTGGGTAGCATCCAGGCCTATTCCCAGCCTTAGAGGTTTCTTTTGGATCTTGGTCCAGAAATTTTTTATTTAGCTGTTTAACCTAAGTGGCTGATCAAACTTCTGTTCTGCAACAGTGCTAGCATTTCCACTTGTAAATTTAGCTGAGAATTCAAAAGGAAACAAATAGAAAGCCTACCTGAAGCAATTTATATATATATATATATATAAAAAATATAGAGAGTATATATATATTATATATATATATATTTAGCTTTGGACTTTTCATTTGATAAAGCATAAGTGTATTTTTTTTTTTGTCTGAGTACAAGCTCATCACACCTGTCTCGCTACTTCTCTATGTCGGCTAACTGAACTTGTCATCTATGGTGAGTGTTTGTTCTTTCTGCTACTGACACTTGGTTTAAAAGAGCAGAATGCATAAGCACCATGACTTGATTTACAGAAACTTACATATCCTAAACACTTTAAATGTTAATTTCCTACTACATATGGAGAGAGTGGGAAGATTTTTCTTGGTATGGTTATTTTTATTTAAAAAAATAATGTTGATATGGCATTTCTGCTCTTCCATGCTTAAAGAATAAACCTTCAATGTTTTCAAATTAATAAGCTGCAGGTCAGTTTCTCATACTAAACTGAAGTGAGTCCTTGTTCTTTGTCTTAATAATGTCTTGCAAGTATGGTATTTACAGCATATATTTCTTTCTCTTCTCTAAACTTTGATTTTGTTGCTCAGAAAATATATTAATGACTTATCCTTTACTGTGGTATTTTGTAAACCATAGATTTGTGGTCTTCCTCATGCAAAAATCAATACTATATATAAAATCCCCCAACATATTCTAATTACTGAAGTTTGTTTTACCAGCTGTTTAGTGCAGATAATTTGCCTTGATATTTGAAATAAACACAGATTGTATAATTCCCAAGATATTCTAAATTAATACTGGTTATTACTAGGAAAAGTGTTCATGAGGAAAATAAAGCCAATCAAAATTGGTCTTATTCTGAGTTTCATTAGAAACCATGCCAAACTGCTAGGTTACAGTTTTAAAAGTCACTTGTATGTTAACAATTCATAAAACAAGCAAATATTCAATAGAGTAAACCATCTCATCTGATGTCAGATATTGAAGCATACCTCAGCCTGTTTGTTCAATCACATAGGCAACTTTTGCTTGCCTTATAAATGGCCTGTTTCCTCTCAGAATAACTTCATGAACCTACCAAGTCTGGCATAAATAGTGCAGGTTTTGATAGTTCCAAATATATGTTTAACTGTTTTAAGATAAAATATGTTTTATTGTGCTATTTTGCCTATAAATAGATGATTGCTTTGTGATGGTAAGGAAGACATGTTTGAGGCCTCATTCTATTGTTTTTTCTTCTCCTTGCTTTCATGTCTCCCCATCCTTGCACGTGCCCCAACTGAAGAGGCTGAAAACAGTTTTGAAGTCTAGGTTATGAACAACCCAAGGTTCAGGGAGATTTCTCTTGAACTTTGACTAAAACTTCCATCAGCAAGTTTGCTGATGATACCAAACTGGGAGGAGTAGCTGACAGCCCAGAGGGCTGCGCTGCCATCCAAAGGGAC
>JAYECN010493898.1:0-15322 GCA_035222435.1 Microcambeva ribeirae
GGGGCGCCTCGTGCTGCCCGGGGCGCCGCTGCCGGCGCGGCGCCGCCTCGCACTGCCCGCGCCACCGGCCTGCAGCTCTCGGGCAGACGCGCGAACAGCGGTCACCTGCTGGGGCCTTCTCGACGGGGGGCTTGTCGCGCTCCACAGCAGCCTCAGGTGGCATCAGCTCTTCAAATGCAGCGGCCTTGCTGCCGGCGGCAGGGACAGGGGCGAACCCAGCGTCCGCGGCAGGAGGAGTCTGCGCTTCTGCTGCAAGGCCAAAGCCGGCGCCCGCGGCGTGGAGATGGTTGGCTTCTGCTGCAGGGGCGAACTCCAAACCCACAGCGTGGGGAGCTGCAGTGTCTGCTGCTGGGGCAAACGCCAAGTCCACGGCGTGCTGGGACGCAGCATCCGCTGCTGGGGCAAAGGCTGCACCTTCTGCTGCAGCGAACTCCAAACCCACCGCGTGCTGGGACAGGGTATCTGCTGGCGAGGCCAACCCTGCAGCTGCTGCTGCGGGGGCAAACTCCAAACCCATCGCGCGAGGAGACTTGGGATCTGCTGCCGGGGCAAACGCAGCCTCTGCCCCTGCGGCAAACGCAGCACCAACAGCATTAGGAGCCGCGGCCTCTGCGGCAGGAGCAAACGCGCTGTCCGCGGCGTGGACGGGAAGGGCTTCTGCTGCAGGGGCAAATACAGCGGCCGCCGCTGCGGGAGCCTCCGTATCTCCCGTGGGAAGGGAGCCAGCTTCTTCTGCAGGCACGGGCACGACGTCGGAGGCAGGAACACACCCAGCATCTGCTACAGAGACACACAACAAGGATGGGGAAGAACTCGAATACTTGACATTGTGGTCTTACAAATGGAGGAGACAGGGCCTTCCTCCCAGCCTGTCCTTCGGCAGCATTGTGTCTGATGCCAGGGAAGGCAGTGGTCACGACACATCTGCCTCAACACTGATTTTCTAAGATCTGAAGCCCTTAAAGGCAGCTCTAGTCCAAGGTTTCAGATGTCCAAAGGGAGGGTTTTTGTGAATTATCAAAAACCAGAAGCATTACATTTCTCTTCAGCTGTTACAGCTCCAACACCCCCGAGCGCTGTCTGCTGCGCGCAGGGCAGCACCGTGACCGCAGCAGCTCACACATTACCACGAACAAAACTGCCGCTCACCATGAGTCACACTGAAAAATGTGTCCCCAGCTTAAACAATGGAAAACGCCGGATTCAAAGTTAGATATTAAATGAACTGAAAAAGACAGAAAGGAATACAAGAAAAAGTGCCGTTTTAAAATAGCACTTCAGAATCCATTTGGATAAAACGAATCTTCCCCTGCGAAACAACAAGAATCAGTTATGCTTTAAGCCTTTGCCAAAGGGCAACCGTACCTGGTGCTGCAGCTTGCAGTGCGTCAGGAGCTTCAGCCTCTCCCGGGGACGCGGCCAGTGCAGCAGGGTGAGAGACGGGCGGCAGCACCGCCGGGCTCGCGGGGAAATGCGGCGCTCCGGCCTCCGGCACGGCGGAGGGCACTGGGCACAAACAGAGCTCTCGTTAGGCACACGGAAAGACTTCAGCAAGGAGCTTTAGCCTCTGGAGCGGCCGGGTTGTGAACCCGCTGCTATGTGCCCACGGCAGCAGTCGCGGGGGGCGAGCTCCCCGCATTGGCATCCCAGGGGCGATGCAAATGCGCAGATCTGCTGGTACTACCGATCTGCAGCAGATTAATTTGTGCAAGACCCAAGACAGCACGTGCATTCGGAGCAAAGCAACTGCCAGAAGAAAGGTGAAAAACACCTAGCAATGAAGCATCACAGGTGCACCCTGAGCTCTCGGTAGAGCCACCAGCTCCAGAACCAGCCCCTGCCCCGGGTCAGCGACAAACTCATCTCCTCCTGCCTGCTCACTGAGATTAGCAACACTGATACTGCTGTGGATCAAATACCGTGACATACATGCAGCTGCAGCATCATGATGTCCTTAATGAAGCTTCAAAAGGTTTAGCTGTAACCCGTGTTTAAAGCTAATTGGACAGTGTACACAGCTTTGTAATTAGAATTTCATTTAAAATACTGTTGATTATGCATGAGACCAAAATCTGTTTGTTGTTCCCTCAGCTGCACTGACCCTTGGAAAGGGCAAGCACAAGTCATGCGACTTCCCATGGAAATCAGCAGATTTGTCTCTCAACATGCACAAAGACAGGAGTAATAAAGACAGGAGCAACAAAGCTCTGGTTTTATAGGGCTCCTTTTCAAGAGCAAATCCCAGCCGTGTCAATTATTATTTTAGTGTCACGGAACAGCTGAGCACATGTCCCAGTGGGACACTACAGCTCCTGCACTGGTACCAAGGCCTGCACAGAACAGAAAGGCAATCTGCACTCCGTAAAGCTGGTGGTTGAACATGGACTTTTTGCACACCTCGGCATTGGCCACATTCCCTCCACGCAGCCCATGGATGGGCGGGTTTTCCAGTGGGTTAAGGCCCAGGTTACAGGATATGTCCCCAAAAGAACACACCCTATGGAGGGCTGGCCTTGGAGCTGCACACAGCTGTCACACCAAGGACACGCAGCCACTTTATTCGGAGGAATTTGCTATTTTAAGATAGCCTAAAAGTACTGACAGTGTCATCATTAAATCTGTTATCCTTAATTAGAAGGCAACAGTCTACACAAATTCCTCCCATCTCTTAACCCACACTTGATGCTTAATTAACACCCGAGGGATCCTGTCTCTAAAGCACACGTTTCCACGGGAAACTCATCCAAGAACCAGATCTTTTGTTTCTTGAAAAGGGAGACAAGGACAGAACCTGCTTCTGGTGCTCAGAAGGTCTCCAGAAACATCTTTACCTGGTGGCTCAACAAAGAAAGCGGCGCCCGGTCCCGCTGCAGCGTGCTGAGCTCCCATCCAGTGCTCCTCAGGCACTAGGGAAAACGCACACAGTCAGTGCAGCCATGCCAGCCTCCTTCGCTCTCCCAGCGCGTCCGTGCTCGAGGCTCTGCCTCGGCTCTTCCGCGCCTCCACGTTTGGGTAACTTCCCAGTGCACTTTCAGACTGGCCCCAGCACATGTTCTCCTGGGGCTCTGCTTGGCATCAGAGGAGAGCTGCACCCGGCACTCAGGCCAGGACCCCACACAGCAGCTTCTCTGCTCAACAGCGTATTCCTTTCCTATTCAGCTCCTTTTCTCCTTTCAGGAAATTCATATTGATTAAAAATACGTCATTTCCAATAGGATACTTCCCAATCTTGACTCATTTTATGGAATAACCCCTCCCTGCAATGGTTCTTTAGGACTAATACACCAGGCTTGTCCATCTGCACACCCTCCGAACCCAGCTAGCACAGAGGACAGGGGCTGCCCCCCGTTCCTCACCTGCTGTGTCTTGCAGATACTCTGCAGCCGAATCCAGGCCAATAAAGGCTGATGGATCTAGAACTTCTGCCGGAGAATATGGGGGTCCCAGGAAAGCCTGGTCAGGTACCATCATAGACGCGTGTGCTGATAATGAAAGCAGAAGCCATTTGTCAGTCACCTTGCTAGCCTTAAAAGACTCCTCTCCAAATCCATAACGTACTTGGAAAATTAACCATTCTGCTCCCACACAGTCTACATAAAGTTTGCAAGTAAATCTATTAGTTTACCTTCAAAAATTACTACTGTGCACAGTGTGATTAGTAACAAGGTATAAGAGAGTAAACACAGGCAAATGATTTCCCTTTGGATACTCCTTCTTCTCCCACAAATTCTTGATTTCTTGTCTTCCCCAGCTGAAACAGTCCAAATGCTGAGAAAGGTCACGGGTACTTGTTTCTAGCCATGGGGACAAGAGCCACCTTTAACCTGAGCTTTGGTTCAGCTTTTCTGGATGTCCTATCTCCCTACTTGAACTAAATATACTTCAAAAAAATCTGCCAGGAAGTAGCTATTCCATGTCTTTGGGTGTAAAAATGTCATAAGAAGAGAATCTATAGTCTGCGCTTTTCTCAGCTTTGAGTTTTCAGTATGTGACTTGCAAGTGAATTGAGAAAATGCTGAAAACTGAGCATCAGGGACAAATACTGCGGAGGAACTCACCATGGATGTCCCCGGAAAGGTCCACGTGGCCCACGAACATCGGCACGTGCTGCATGTCGGCGGGAAACGCCAGGTCCGGCAGGTTCTCCCCTCTGTGCATGCCGAAGGGGTCTGGCGGGAGACAGGAAAAGCTCCGTGTGAGCAGCAGGAGGGAGGGCGGTGCAGAGCAAGGTTGTTAGGAAGCAACAGAGATGACGATACATCCGACAGCATCGGAACCTCAAACATTCAGGGGCAGACCCTGCGAAGGGAACAACTCATAACGTTGCTCCCCGGAGCGACTGCTCCTCTGGGGCCGTGCCCACCCTGCCCAGGCCTGACGAGCAGCGACGGCCGCCGCGTCCCGCCTGCGGCTGCCGCGGGGACGACGGGGCCACGGGAGGCTTTGAACGGAGAGACACCTCCTGCGGACACGGGGCGTCTCTCATGGCGGCGTCTCACGCGTTAGTGGTCTAGGAGTTGAGGAATGTTCGATTCCTGACATTTCGGGTGGTTCTTCAGGTTAAGCACAGCTAAAAGGGACTCCGTTCACATCTTTTATGCATATCAAGTACCCTATCTGAGGGGAAGACGGCAAAATCTCCGAGGCTTCCCACCCCTCGGGGTCGGGGGAGCCCCAGGAATCCCCTCCCAGTCTACCAGGCTATCTGAAGTGCTAAGACAACGTCCTGCTTCAGTGCGAACTTCAGAAACGCTTAATTCCAAGTTGTTTCAAACCACAAAACCAGGACCAAACAACTGACTCTGCTTCAATGCAGCTAAAACAGCAACACCATGACGGAAAGTGACGTCAAAAGCTGGAGGAGATGCCAGCGGATCCTTCTGCTTTGTCCAGCCGTAGGATGACTTGGTGCAAACAGAAGACCCAGACTCAACTATCTCTGCGACAGAGCGAGAGAAAGAAGAAATGGGGGATGGAGGCAGCTCTAGCTGGATCTTCATCTTCCCCCTCCGAAGACCCTCTGGGGGCTACGACAGCAGGCGCCGAGGCAGACGCTGACGGTGAAGGGCACGGACGGGGTCTGCCGACTGCACAGGTTATTGGTGCTTGCAGAAGCCGAGACCATTCACCGAGACTTCCAGACCCGGGCTGGGAAGCGGAGAGTCGCGTTCCCAGGAAGCCAGTTGAGAAACCGTTCATGAAAATCAGTTTCTCTTCAGCCTCCTTCCCCAGACGCCTCCTCCGCTGTTCAGGCACGGCTCGAGCTGGCCGGCAGCGGTGGACGGCGAAGAGCTCCCCAGTTCCCTTAGATCGTGTAAAGCAGCATCTCTCCCTGCCCAGCGAATCCCGGGGATCTCTGCCACGGATCCCGTGGCACTTCTGGCCAAGAGCCTCACGGCGCTTTCTGTCTGCTTCTGCTGCCAGTTCCTAAAACTCCTTGATCCCCTCCGATCCCTCCACTCAGCAACGTGAACCCACTGATCCCTGCGGAGCAGCCAGCGTTTGCACCGCGGGACCAAGGGACACTTCTATACCAAAGTACCCGCTCCATACATTGCATCTTAGACACGTTGCATCTTATACGCTCCAGGAAGCGGCGCCTCTTCTGCGCCGTTCGTCACTGCTGCCTGCCCCGACACTACAGGAGATTCGCAGAATCTCCTTGTTAATGGGATTTGGCCAGCAAGAAAGGGATTTAGCAAGCAAGTCTACAATGATAGGGAAACGAAATGAAATGAAAAAATAAATAAAATCAAGTTTCACCCTAGTTCAGCTAAGATCCTTCCCAGCCGTCTTTTCTGCTCTAATTCGGCAGCACACGCATTTCTCGCATTCTCAAGAGCTGGCAAATACTTCCTATCAATTCTCTGCGTGCTGAAGATCCTTGTCGGATGCAAGGGTGTTTTCTGCAGGTGTCTCCACGCAGGTGACACGAGGCCCACGCAGGTCTCGAGGCAGCCAGCGCTGCACGGGCGGCTCGCTGGCGCTTCTGCTCACCCGCACGCTCGGCCCTGCAAAACCCTCGACCGCAGCTCCGGTTTTACCGAGCGAGGCCGCATTCCCGGGGGAGTTTGGAGCCGGAGGCGCAGTGTCACGGCGCTGGTGTGGAGATGTTCCGCGTCTTAGGCAAATGCAGCACTGGGGGAGCATCAACACGAGTAGCTGGCAGAACAGAGCCAGCCCTCGGGGCAGGCGCCAGGGCTCTGCCGTGTTACACAACCCCGAACGGAAGCGGCGCGACGGCGTCAACATTTCGGGGGTCGTACCAGCCATCTCCACGGGCTTGAACACGGGCTGCGGCTCGAAGCACAGGGCTCCGTCATCCACGGCAGAGGCGGCGCTGCGGGCGAAGAACTCCTCGTAGGAGAGGCTTTCGTCCATCATTTCTCCCGGGAAGACTGAAATCGAAGGGAAGAGGGACACAGTCAACGGGAGGCATTAAGCTCTAAAACCTTACAGTTTATTCCTGCAGCGCGACCTTGCGAGGGGCAGGTCGGAGCCCTCGCTGGCCGTGCTGCAGACCACGAGCGTTCCGTTTGCTCCCGCTCTGATCCAAATCCTCCACGAGAAGAAGCGGAACCTGCAGCCTCAGCAGCTTGATGTGTTTGGAAGAGCAGGATTGGGGCATCCCGGGGCTGCCGGGCTCTTCCCGAGGGCTGGATGACCCATACGAGCAGCCTCTGGAGTGAGAGGCGCCATTCAGGAAGGGCCCCAGGAATGGGAGCCGTGAGGGCGACCACAGCCTCCGTGGAGGCCAACGCAGCCCCGTCCTCCCCATCCTGCGCCCTGGACCTCCCCATGTGGATTCCCCGAGCCCTGGCGAGCAGGAGGGAGCCGCTCTGGGAAGCAAAGACAAGGACGGAGCCGGGGCCCGGCTCCCCTGGGCTCTGCTCTGCCCCTTCCTTCATGTCCCTCCTTGCACCAGGGCACCCTGGGGCCGCAGGAAGGACGGAAATCCAAGCCCTGAAGTCTCCAAAGGCGGCAAAAAGCCTCCCGCCTCTGCAGCCGGATTGTCTGTTTGAAGGAGGCCTGAATCTGCCAGCTCCAATATCACTAACATTAGACTTCCAAATCGGTTCCCAGCGTCTGCCAGACAGAAATAATAAATTCCAACTCCTCTTACCCCTCAACAGAATATTCAACACTTTTGCCCGTCAGTCTCTTCATGCTTTTCATGTTTCACCTTTAATGACAGTGATAATGCAACGAAACCGCTGGGCTCCAGCCGCGGGCCGGGGCAGCCCCGGGAAGCGACGCTCCGAGCGCCGGAGCCGACGGGAAGGGCAGGGGTGCCCGGGGCTCGCGGCTGCCCGGGCCTCCCCGCCGAGCCCCGCCGCCCGTTTCACTGCTCGCTCCATGCGCTCCCAAGCGCGTTCCAGAGAGCGGGAAGCGGAAACCCGCATCCAGCAAATTCCAGCTTCCTGCTTTATTTCTGCAAAACCGCCCCGCGAGCAAAGCGCTGCAGCTCTGCCCCGGGCGCCCGCAGCCGGCGCCGCCGCACGGACGAGGGCCCCGCAGCGCCGGTTTTACCGCCGAAACCGCTCCCGGGACACCACCCCGTGCCCCAGCGGCGCCGGGCGCCACGGACACCCGGGGCGTTGTCATAGAGCTGCGGCTGAGCGTCGCACACCATAAAGTTGGAGCGTAGCCGGAGAGAGTGCCGCAGGCCATTGACTTGGGGGTTAGCGGAGCAGAGCGCCGCATACCATAGAGCCGGGGCTTAGGGAGGGCAGAGCGCCGCACACCATCGGCTTGGGGCTTAGCGGGGCAGAGCGCCTGAAGGCACGGAGAGGGTAAGAGCGGCCGGAGAAGTCCACAGAGAGCAGGTGACGCTCTCTAGAGAGGCCTCTACCATAGAGCAGGCGGAACTGGCACAGAGTCCTGGCTGGGAGCAGAAAGCGGCGCTTCCGTTTTCGCCATGGAGCGCGCGCGGAGGGAGAGGCCGCCCCCGACCATCGAGAGGAGCGGCGCAGCGCAGAGCGGCTCGCGGGGACGCTGTTGCTCCTTCCCCGGGCCTGGCTGTACCCGCGGGCTGGAGGGCCGAGCGGCGCTGACAGCCTGAGGCGTTCCTGGAATCCCAGGTTTCCGGGGGAAATCGCCGGCTCCTCTCCGCGTGTGGCCCCTGCGCTGGCTGCCTTTGGGGATGTTTCCGCCTGTCGGAAGAGGGAATCCATCGAATCCATCGCGTGCAGGAAGCGCCCACCGTTTCCATGAGCAGCGAGAACAAAGAAGGGCGAAGCGGGCGGGAAACGTTCCTGGAAGTGTTTCGCACAACGGGAATTCTGAGCAAGTTCAGTGTAGGCATGGGGGCTATTTTGGGAACAACCAGCGCAACCCCCGGTGTCACCTTGCAGCCCAGCTCAGCACAGTTCACCATAGCACGACATGGACGGCACAACCAGACGTGACACAACGTGGCGGGAGTCACCCTGAAGGAGGAGCGGGGCCGGTTCCGAGCCCAGCTCGTCGCGACACGTCGTGAATGGCGCAGCGGGGCCGGAGGAGCATCAAGAAACCCCTCCAGGAAGGCCAAGGAGAGCAGGGCCCGTGGCCTGGGGCTCGTGCCCTGTTAGGGAGCTCCCCAACCCGTCTGCAGGGCAGGACTCTGCTACTGAAGCAGCTGAAAAACAAGAGCCAAACAAGCTCTGCCCACCTAGATTTCCCCTCTAAGTAGAGCAGTAGAACCAGTGAGATGTGGCCGTGTGTTTGGAAGCCGAGGCCAAGTGGATTTGCTGGTGTCTAATAGGGTGTTGAGCCACCCTTGCTCTTCTGCACTTTCTCCTTTCATGGGACTTATTAGTGTTAAACTTGCCTTTAAGAGCCTGTGGTGTTGGTCGGTGCGTTTCAAGGGCCCATCAGGCAAACACAGAGCACGCAGCCTTGGTACGAGAGCCAGAAGGTTTTAGCTAGGGCTAAAAACTGCAGCGAAATCCCTGATGCAGCAGCGCTGCTGCCTGCAGGCAGCGTGCGGCCACCTGCTCTGCTCTTGGTCCGCGGGCTACCAAATCCAGGGAAGGACGCCCCGTCCCTCCGGGCTCATGGGGCGGCTCAGGGTGGTCTGGAGGCCCTCAGGGCTCCTCTCCCAGCACGGGACTCTGCTGCTCCACAGTTACCTCTCCCCGAGGCCAAACTCCTACTCCCAAGCTTGTATTGCATCCCCATGGAAACCCCAATGCTTATTTATTTTCCTCATTGCATTTTTTTTTGAATAATTTAATTCCCCTCCCCCCTTTTCAGGGGGGATTATTCGAAGGAAGGAAGGAAGCCCAAACTCGGATGTTTATTTGTTCTGTTCTGGCCGATGTTCCCTTGGTCTCACTCCAGTGGCCGATAAACTGGCAGGGACGTGGAGCGCGGAGCACGGCGGAGCCTGGGAAAGGCCAGGACCTGCTTCCTGCGGCCTGACGTCACCCTCGCTCTGCGACAGGGGGGCTGCGAGGAGCCCTGCGCCCCAGCGCGTGGTGGCCGGGAGACCCTTCTCCGCTGCAGGGCCCCTATGGGAAGATGGGAAAGATGGGACCTGCTTTTCGCTAGGCGAACCCATCTTATCTGGAAGGGTGTCCAGGAGCCAGCTGGGTCGGTGGCTCCTTTTCTAGCAGGAATTTCCCTCTGGGAAGGTCTCTCCAGCCGGGATGCACGTTCGTGCGAGCGCTGAGGTGGACGGGGTCCCTCTCCCGGGCCTTCGTCCTCCTCGCTGCTTGGGCGTGGGATGCAGCGCGTCCATCTTGGGGCTGGGCGGCAGCCTGGGCTCGGGGTGCCAGGATCACAGCCTGACCCCCCGGCCCTCCGTGCGAGCCATGAGGTGGCAGAGTTGGCATTTGCGGGGATGGAGCGTGTGGAGCTGCTGACGGGCGCAGGAGAGACGCTGCCAAGGAAGGGGACGAGGGCAGCGCGGGCGCCCACGGCTCCCGCAGTGCCCAGCCCGGAGCTGCCTTGGGGAAGGCGCTTGGCCTCGGGCTGGTGCTGGGGGCCATGAGTCCCGGCCCGGCATCCCAGTGGCCCTGGTGGAGGCGCCGCGTTTGGCAGGGCTGGGGAGGTGACTGCGTCGCTGCGGCGAGAGGCAAGGTGGGAAGTGCCTGGGCAAGGAGGCAGTGGGGGGTTCTCTAGCAGGGGTGCAGGATCTGCCCCCACGGATCTTTCCTTTGCAGCCTGGAGGGGCCCTGAGAAGCCCCAAGTGCTTTGGTGTCCTTGGGGTGGGAGGCAGGAAATGTCCCTGTCCCCACCCAATCCCACTGCTGCCTTTGGGCAAGAGCTGCGCTTCTCTCTCCAGCAAAGGCAAAGCCGGTAGTTACCTCAACTCCAGTGCTGGTCCCCACGTCCTGGCTACTTCTGGGGCTCTTAATCCTCCACCACTGAGATTTTGTCTGGGCTCGCACCAAATTTCACCCATTTTCCTTCTCTGTCCCAGTATCCTAGGAGCCCTCAGTGCCCGGGAAGCTGGGAGGGCATCGCCCAAACAAGACACCACGTGAGAGCCTGGTCCAGCAAGAGGAGCTCGAGGGGCTGGTGCGCTCTGCTCGTCCTGCAGCACGAGCTCTCTTGCCTTTTCCCTGGTCCCGGTAGCCACCGGGCAGCAGCCCATAGCGGGTGCCAGGCTGCTCACCGCGGTACCGCGCGGGCTGCAGGCTCTGTGCTGGCTCCGGCCCCGGTGCTCCTTCCGCAGGGTAATATATAACTTTGATGCTGCTAATTGGAGCTCTCTCCCTACACTTCCTCCTCTCCATCTTCCTCCGCCCTTGGCGCTCCACACGGTCAATAAATGATCCGCATTAAAGCAGAGCCTGTGGGTTCCCGTGCGTCTGAGGCCGCCCGGGCTCTGCCAGGGAGCCCGAGGAGGAGGAGGGGGCAGCATCAAGAGGGTGAATCCCCCCCGAGCCGCTGGGGACGGCAGCCAGATCCCCAGCGGTCTCCGCTGCCCAGGCCTCCTCCACCGCGGGGCTGTCCCTGTCTTGGGGCTCAGCGGGTCCCCCCGCGCCTCAGCTCCCGCTCCGTCTCGTCCCCCCGGTCCGCCCGTCAGCAGACAGCGCTATTGATTTTCCTGGATCAGCAAAACCCCGGTGCGAGGCGAGGCTGGGAGCAGAGTGAGAGACGGGGGGCGGGCGGCGGGGCCCGGCTGCGAGCCGGGCATGAGGGTCCTGCGGGAACTGGGCAAGGAAGGCACTTGTGGAGACCCTGAGGTCTCCGTCGGTGCTGCCTCCA
Source organism: Microcambeva ribeirae (assembly GCA_035222435.1). Lineage (NCBI taxonomy): Eukaryota > Metazoa > Chordata > Actinopteri > Siluriformes > Trichomycteridae > Microcambeva > Microcambeva ribeirae. The sequence continues at coordinate 11,200 of JAYECN010493898.1, forward strand.
GCTTCCCGAGGACACCTGGCGGCTTCTGGGAAAACCCCCCTTCCCCACGGCCCCAGTGTCCTTGGTAACAAGTGACAGTGAATGGGTACGTCAGATGGGGCACCCTCTCCGTGGGGCCCTTCTGGACCTCCCTCTCTCCAAATGGTCCCAAATTGATCCAGACACACATTCTCGCAGGAGCTCGTAAATTCCTCAAGCCCATTCCCAGCTGAAACCCCCCACGTCTCCGGGTTGTCCGCAGAGATCGCGGGTGGGAGGGAGGCTACGTCCAGAACGAGGTCCCCAGCAAGGCGAGAGCTGCAGCGTCTCCTCCTGCCTCATGCCCTGGGCTTCTCCCACCTTTCTGCAGCCACCGCTCCCCTAGAAGCGTGGACAGACGCTGGACCTGAAGAGCTGGCTCCACCAGCCCCTACTGATCAGTCAAGCTGATCAGTGCGGAGGAGGGAGTCCAGGGAATCCATCCCAGCCTACCTCTGAGTACCCACCTCAACCCCGCGTTTGGAGCCAGACAAGCAACTGGGGCTGCTAAGAGAAGATGGAAAGGAAGGAGGTTGTAAAGACCCTGAGATAAAACTTGGAGCCTCACAAGGGACCTCTAGACCCAGCTGCCAATCCACTCTCACAGCCACGTAGGGCTGGTAGGAAAGGAGAGATTCATACCTAAAAAGGGGTATTTGCCTGCAGATCCCAGCCCACCTGGAGGGTTTTGGGAACCCGTTGAACAGGCAGCTGCCTGGAGAGCCCATGCAAACCCTCTGGGACAGAGAGGTGGAGCGGGCGAGTGGTCCCGGCGGCCCTGCCAGCCTGGCCGGGCTCTGAGACAGACCCGGCTGCTCTGTCGCCCACCGTGTGGTTCCTGGCACTGCCGAGACGCGGCGTCCGCAGCAGGCAGGGGTGTCCACGGGCCGCGGCCATGGCCGGAGCCTCTCTGTCTCCACAGAGAGGGAAAGCCAGGGAGGAAGGTCAGCAAAGGGTTTTTTGCCCAGCCCAAAAGCGCTTTGGCAGGAGGGCCTGAGCCTCCAGATAACCACTGTTATTTAATTTATTTTTTTTCTAAATAAAAAAAAAAAAAAGGAAGGAAGTTAATAAATAATGTAAAATGGAGAATGCATTAATGAAAGAGAGAGTGAGGGAGAGAGAGGAAAAGAGAGGAAGGGACATGGCAGAGTGAGAGCGCAGGAGGGGGGAGAGATATTCCTGCCTTTATCGATTGGATATGATTACATTAGCCCTATCAAATATTCATACTACATTCCACAGGAGGTCATTGTGTGTGTTTTGCCAATTTAGCCCTGCCCCTGCGCAGGGAGCCGGCTCCGGCGGTGACAGGGCTGCTCCGGCTCGGCGACGACGCGCGGGGCTGGTCCAGCGTCCGCCCGGAGCCGCGGGAGCGGGGGCGACGCGGATGCTGAGCTGCTGCTGGCCCCCGTGGAGCCTTTCCAAGGCCGGCCCCGGGGAGGATTCTGCCTGTTGGAGCAACTCTCCATTGATTTGGAAAAATCTATAAAAAGTGACGTGGAGAGCTGTTGTCCCCATCCCTGCTGCCAGCGGGGGCCACCTGGGCAAGCGGCTACATGGCCCTGGCTGGGCACTGGGCACTGCTTGGGCAGGGGCCGCTGCTATGGGAGGTGTCAAGGAGCATCTGGGTCCTTGGGCAGACCAACTGCTGCTGAAACAGAGGCTGAGGACACGCGCGTCCCGGGTCTGGGGCCTTGCTGCTGCCCCCCTCCCTAGCAGGATTTCTGCTTGCTCTGCTGCGCCGACTGGCAACCTCAGCACTTGTGTGGCTATGAATGGGGAGGAGGAGGAGGGCGGTCAGGAAGCTTCTCCGGTGATAGCAGACAGACAAAATGATGCCCGGAACTAGGAGTCTGTTTAACAGCATCTTCTCTCCAGCCGGTTTCACCCGTGTCCTGTCCAGGCGTGGAGGGCTCACGGCCTCCTCCGCCCTTTCCCAGCTTCAACTGTCCATGGCAGAGGGAACTGGCTGTCCAAAATCCTCCACGGCACCGGGGCAGGCTCGGCATCGGTGTGGGGCAGCCGGAGCAGGGCACTGCTGCGGTACCTCCTGGTTTACCCCAGCGTTTCCCTCATCCTGACCCAGCTCACGTTTGCTGGGCCGGCTGGTGGCACCGTGCGGCCCGGTGCTGCGCTGCAGGAAAGGGCACCCCGGAGGCACCGGCACCGCCCGCCGTCCCTCGCGGACACACCGGGGCCCTTGGCCTCTGCTCCGTGCAGCTGGGAATGGTGGATCCCAGGGATCCGAAAGAGTCTCCTGCCTCTTGGAGAGCTCCTCGTGGAGCAGTGACTCCGCATGGGTCTATCTCAGGTGGCTTTCAAGGACAACGCGCTGTGGGGGCTGCAGAGAGCCCCCCAGGTGCCGTCCTTTGCCTGGGGGCACCGCTGAGGGGCTGCATCCCACTCTGCCCTCCGCAGGAGGCACTTCCCTGGCTCGTGCCTCAGTTTCCCTATGCGTGGCGCCCGGCTCTACACAGAGCTCCAACTGCTCCAATCTTCTTTCCGCACCCTCCACCGGGAGCCCCGACCTCCCGCTGCACTGCCAGGGCCAGACTCGTGCCCCGAGCTCCCCGCCTGCCGTGCCACGTCCCCCCCGCCTCTGCCCCGCGCAGCGCAAGCCAGCGGTGCATTCTCTCCTTACATTAATAAAATTTTTACAGCACGGTGGCAGGAAATGCATTTTCAGTTCATCTGCTGCAGCTATTAGATTACCAGGAAATGGCTGTCTGGCGGGCGGCCAGGGCCGCTTAAAGGCCGGCACCCGCCCGGCCCCGGGCAGCGGGAGAAGGTGAGCGCCGCGCGGCCGTCCGGGCACCAGAGCATCTCCGAGCCACCGCGAAGCCCCCGGCCAGGAGCCGCCGACCAGGGCAGCCCTGCACAGCCGGAGGAAGGTTCTGGGATGTTCTCGTACCAGATTTGGGCATCCACTTGGTAATTCCCACTAGCTGGTGAGACACTGAAGCCCTCCAGCCCAGGCACTGCTTGCCTGCCAAATGGGAGCAACTCAAGAGAGACCCCAACCCAAAGAACATCCCCACCATGACCCACCATACATCCACATCCGTGCTCTCTGTGCCGCTGTGTCACAGGAGCGATGGAGCCCCGGTGGCCTGGATGGTGTCCCCTGCGGAGGGCCCTGGAGAGGACCAGGAGGCGGGGATGAGCCTGGGAGGGCACGTGCACCCCACGGGAAGGGCTCTGCGCTTGGGTTGCACCTCAGCAGCCAGGGCCTGCACGGCCAGGCTGGCGCGCGAGGAGGAAGAGCGCGGGAAGGAGTTAAATTCGTGTTGTCTTTAAGGAAGGCTGGCGGTGGGTACAGGCGTGCTGGCTATAAATACCTCCAGGGCAGCAGCACTAATGAAGGGAGGGAATTACGAGCAGGTCCCAGAGAGATAAGGGCCAGCAGCAGTGACCCCGAGGCCCTTGGGGAGGGATGAGTTTTTAGGCTAGGTGTTGTTTTTAGGAATCCTCTTAGAGGTGACCGCGGCAGAACGCCACCTCCATTCCCTATGGGTGGGCAACACTTCCCGCTGTCGCCTTCGGAGATGGCCCGGCCCTGGGCTCCCTGAGGAGGTGAATGGGGGGCTCTTTGCTGTCGCGGGCTCGTTGCCCGGTGTCTGTGGCCAGGCTCTCAACACCGGTGCCACCAGCTTTGCACCTCCGAGCTGGACCCCTGAGGAGGAGTTGGAAGTGCTGCAGACCAGAGCAAAGGTGCTGCCTGCGACTTCTGTCCTCAAGCAGTGGCAAAGTCTTGGCCGGGCGGCTCGGTGGGTGCGCGGGCTGTGCCCCGGGCTCCAACCACGCTCTTCCACCCTTCCAAGAGCCGCAGGTGATGCCTCATTCCGGGTGCCTGGGCAACATCTGGCTTCCCTGGGGCTGCCAGGAGGTGGGGCTGAGGGCTGTGAGGATGTCGGGGAGAAGACCTGGGCAGAGGGAAATGAGGGGTGGCCACGGGCTGGGGGGAAGAAGTGGACGAAGGCAGAGCGGAGCGCGCCGAACACGGGGGGAGCGCGAGGTCTGAGCACTGCTGAGGTCTGTGAAAGTTTCGCAGAAAAGAAACCCGGGTTTGTGTGGAGGGGAGCGGCTATTTTTAGCAGTGGGTAGG
>JAYECN010493909.1:0-15322 GCA_035222435.1 Microcambeva ribeirae
GGCGGCGGCGGCCCCTCGTAAATTAGCGCTCGTTCCGCGCGGCGCTGGCACTCGGGGGGCATCGCGGCGGCGGCGGCGGCGCTGGGGCGGCCGCCCCGGCCTGACAGCCCCGCGATGAAGATTAATGTGCCCGCGCTGAGTGACAGAGCGGGGCCGCGGGGCAGGGAGGGTCGTTCATCACGCCCTGGCAGGTGTCACTCACGGCGGCGGCCGCCCGCCCGCCCGCGCCGTTTTTCTGCCGCTTAAGCAAGGAGTTTAATAACATCCCCAGAATTAAAACTCATTCTTCGTAGCAGGCCTGACAGCTGAAAATAAGAAAATCAATTCCTCACATGTTAGAGGCCGGTTAACTGACTGGGGCTTTGACTTTAATTTAGTCTTTGGGCTGAATTTCAAGTAGGATGCTTTTGTAAGACATCATCTATTAAAATTTACCAATAGCACTAACTTCACTGTTATTATTGCAGCTGGATTAAAACGCGGCCTTTAATAGCAGGTGTCATCTTCATTTGGTGCAAGCTCAAGCACCAACTGCTGTAGTTTGGGATATTCCACTTCATCCTCATTAGAGATGTTTATAGCTGCTCTCTTCATTAATATTGATCCCTTAAACTACTGAGAAAAACAAGACGGACACTAATTTGAACCATTTTGTATCGTTAAACTGTGTGGATTTCTTGGTTTTCAGTCATTCGGGTGAGCCGGGTAGAATATTTTGCAAACCAAACAGGGAGGAAAAGACAGCACAAACTTCTAGCAGCTGCTTGCCACTCTTGTAGGAAGAGCCATGAGCCACCGAAGGCATCAGGAAGGGGCTGCTGATCCCAGAAAAGCCTTGGAAAGAGCTCCTGAGAAAACAGCTCCAAAACAGTGACCTTACTGTGTGCTCAGTATCCCGGCTAGAGAGGCCGGGACACAAATGTGGGTTTACTGTTTCATTTAGCTCATTAACACCCAGGTGTGATGAAGTGGCAGCTCCTCCATGGAAACACGGGCGCAGGAGAGAGGCCGGTGGCTCCGTGTCCAGCTGCGGATGCCTGTGCAGCATCCATGCGACGCCTGTTTTCACAGGCATCCTTAGCTTGGATCCTGGATCCGCTGTGAAAACCACAGCGAGGATCCGAAGAAGGGTGGATTTCCAGCAGAGCTGGGAGTACGAATGCCGTTGCATTAGGCTGTGTCCGCAGTAGCGTGTGCGCTTCGGGTCAGTGTATGCAAGGAAGATTAATTCCATCTGGAACGAGTGCCAAGGAGGGCTGCTAGGAGGATCAGGAAAGAGCAGAGCCATCCTACAAGGGAGAACAAAGGACCCGGCTTGTTTGGACTAGCAAAGCGAAGGCGGCGAGGGGCTGTGATTGCTCTCCGCAAATACTTCAGGGGAGGTAAATATATGGAATTGAGGAGAACAGAGTCTTGACATGATATCCCAGGGCAATGCTTGCAGGCCTGCGTTCTTATAAAGCAACTAGAATTCGTCTCCACGTAGATAATAAATCAAGCTCGGTGAGAGAAATTGGAAAATAAAGAGCAGATTCTCATACATTTACCTGACAAGTAATCTCAGTGAAGCCATTCAGTTTGAGGGGAAGGAAAGGATTTGTTTGGGGGGGTGGGGGTAGGACAGGAATTCTCCCGCCTAAGAAATTAATTTCTGTCTCTGTTGGGAGTAGAGGGAGCGCGGGCCAGCCAAGCTGCTGCACAGACACCTCGGTTCGGAGGTGGAAATGATACGGGAGAGGTTTGTGTACCTCACGTAAATGTGAATGAGTTCGGCCCTAACCTTGTCCTAGAGACCACCGTGTTGTAATGTCTTCTGAAGACTTTTCTATGAATTGAATGACGGTTGTTACAAAATGAAAAAAAAAAAAAAAAAAGAAAAGAAAGACCTTGGCAGTCTTAAATTTCTGCTTTCAGAAATAAATTAACACTTTTTTTTTCCTATGCTGCTACAACTATCAGTTTATCAAATATCTTTTCTCAACTTTATTTTATGTCATGCCCATTCTAATCTGATGACAAACAATTACTCTAAAATTTCAATATATTATTATGTTAGTGCAATTTATGTTCTCTGAGAAAGCTGTTAACTTGTTCGGATGACATTGCAGAATCTTTAAGGAGTCTCATTTAGAATTAAAAATGACCTTTTTTTTAATTCCGAGGAACTTTTCTGTAGAGGAAATTCTTACCTTAAAATGCAGTATGTGCTTGCATTATTGTATGTATAATGAAGCCTATATGCTAATCTGTTACTCCAAGAATGGTAACAGTAAAACTGATTAACCATTGGAACAGATTAACCAAAAGATAGAAAAAAAAATGCAAGTACTGGAGATTATTTTTTGAATGAAGTTGGTCAAGTACAAAATAAGAAGTTAGATGCAAGAATGTTTTGATTGAATTCTCACCCTGTGCTGTGCATTCTCTCAGCTGAGCTGGCCTACTTGTCTGAAAACCTATGAAGATATTATGCAGTGCAGCTGATGAGGAAAACAAACAAACAAAAAACAAGGCAAAAGGAACCTTACAGTAGGTTCTGTTTAGCTGACTGTATTTGCCATTGTAACACTTTTCAGTAATCCACTTCCTAAAACACCACCTGTAGATTATTCTCATTTTTCATCATTCCTGGCAACTGTCTGTCGTGGTTTTGTTCTGTGTAACAACATCGGTGTAGAAATCTTGGACAATTTTTTGATTCTTGAGTAGATTTGTATTACCTGACTTAAACCAGATGAAATGGGTGTCTAGACCATGCAGAGGTGACTGGCTCTCTCCTGTCTTCCAAAAGATCACTATCATATCCAGACTTGGCCAAAAATCAGCCCGAAAGGGCTGATTTTTAATTTTACCTTTGGATATTGACCATTGTGTCAATTATATTGTAGTTACAGGAAAGCATTCCATTTTAAAGATTTATTTATTTATTTATTTATTTCCCCAGGATGACTTCAGGTGAGCATCCACTGAGGAAACAGTGTGCAAGAAGGTATTACAAGTTAAGATGTAGCTATAGATATTACAGCCATGAGAGCATGACTTCAAGAGGGGTTACATAGGCAGTTTGGCTATAGCAGGCTCAATTACAGTAGGAGATAATTTGATAGGGATTATAGACCTACACTGAAGCCAATTAGTAGAATGGAACCAGAGTGCACACAACAAAAGGACTTGATAATAAGCAAAGTGCTTAGGAACAGAAGCCAAATGAAAATGAAATAAAAGGCTGTGATCCAAAAATCTATGGTCTTGAGAACACGGGACAGCCTCCAAATGAATGATTATGGCATTTAACACAAGATACATTGGGTCAAAATCCCCATTAAGTTTGGTAGAGAAATTTCATAAACGGGAAAATGCATAAAGGAAAAGGTGATTTGGAAAAAGAGAAAAACGCTAATCTAATTTGTTATCAGTTCTTCTGGATCTACAAGGGTGACATACAGGCTTACAGTCATCCTGCCTAACCTTCCACCATTGCACTTATTTGAGCGAGGATCCTGCTTGCCTTGCGTGCGGTGCTGTCTGCAGGGAGGGGTGTTTCCAGATGTTGGCCCAGTCTGGAGTGGTCGGGGAGAAGCTGCCCTGTGGAGGTGACGATTTCTCTTGACAGAGAGGTGGCCCGTAGTGACTTTCAGCTGAGGTGCCTCAGTTTCCGTAGGAATCCCGGGAGTGCAGCAGAACGCGGTGGGAATCTGTCCTGGGTGCTGCAGGAGAGAGGAAGGGAAATGCAGGGAAATCTTTCCTTCTAAAAGATTTCAAATGATGAGGAATCCATTATTTTCCTTGCTGAAGTGCCGCCTTTGGTACCTACTCGTTCTGTCTTTTTGTGCCTACTGACTATTTCATCATGTTGCACCTATTTCCTGTTGGTTTAGAGACTATTACACTGAAAAATCTCTTTCATATTCAGCAGTGTGGGACTTCCTCATATGGTAAGGTATAAACCCGACTTTCTTTTGGATAACTGCAAAACATTACAAATATGTGTAAAATCAACATAGTTATCTTCTTAGTGATAGGCTGGGTGATAAACCCTGTCTTTTTTTCTCCTTCATAAACCCACACAGATTAATTGTAATTACATTCTTCTTTATTTCTATACTTACTCAGTATCATTCCTGACTTTTGGAGGGGATGACACTGGGCTGATCTGAATCATCCTGTTTAAAACACTGCTAAGACATCAGCTTCCTTCCAGACAGCTGGAGAAGCCAGTCAGACACGGGTGGAAAATCTGCAGCGGATCTGCCACAATTCTACAGTCTCTTAGTGAATTAAAAGCTTCGGTGCCCGGGCTAGGAGCAGTGCCAAGGGTTACTCGGATGCGGCTCCGGCTCCGCTTGGAGAGTTGTGCGGGGTTTACAGGATCTGCCGGCAAGGCTGCAGTGGTCCTGCAAAGGCACAAAGAGGGGAGGTTTCTTGCTGCTTTTCTAACAAAATCTAAGCCGATCTGTAACTGGGAGGTGCAGTGTCCCGTGAAGCTGTTTTATGGATGCATGTGAAGTGCTTGATACAAATCAGTTAAAAAAAAAAAACTATGGTATTCTCAAGGTAAAAACCCTTGTAATCCTCATGTTATTTGCTGTGTATGGTGTTCAGTTTACAACCTCCTGTTTTATTTCCCAGAAAGAAGGTGGATGTTACAGTGCAGTTATCTTTATTTAAAGGAAAAGGGGAAGGGATTCACCCATCTTCTTTGACTAATTTGAGAATTTATTTAAAAAGAAATGGTAGTGATCATTGATTTTTCCCTAATTCTTATTACTATGGGTAATAGCAGATACCTGGTTGTTTCATTACTCTTTTCCTCAACTTTCAGCTGCACTTTCATTCAGTTAAGGATTTGACACCAGCAAAATAATTTGAATGCATGGGTTAAAAAAAAAGGCACACGCACCATGAATCAGCTATCCAATATTAGCCTACCAGGTTGTCATTTCCACAAGCAAGCAAAAATATAAAATACGTTTTTACTGTGCTGTTTAAAATATTCCTCTGAGTTTATGGACATCGAATAACAATCTCGAAATGTACTAACCGAGTTTGTAGTAGTACAGGAACCACTTCAGACATCATTGCAACTTTAATTCTTAAGGCATTAATGTTGATGATGAACATAAAAAAGAATGTTTTCAATTTGTCATAAGAGTGCTCTAGTGATGGAAATGCAGGCAGTGCTGCTCAATCTTCCGTCCGGGCTCTTCCCGTCAAGCCGCCGGATTGCGGCTCTGTCCCAGCCGCTCTTCCCGCTTTCCCCGCGCTCCTGGGCTGGCAGCTGCTCCCGCGGGTGACTCGTGCGGGTGTCACGAGGTGCGGGGTCGCGCTGCTCTCGTGGCCTGCAGAGCAAGGGCCGAACAAACGGCCCCGAATGTCCCTTCTCTGCAGAGCCGCTGAGCTCGGGTGAGAGGGGTCCCCAGGCCCGAAAGCTTCTGGCCAAGAGAGAGGCAGGCACAGCATCTGAAAAATGTTTTGGGAGCAAAGGAATTGCCAGGTATTATTTAGTGAGGAGAAATCCATGATGCAATTTGAAAATATGTCCTTGCAGGCAACAACTGGTGATGCTTCCTAGTACTCAGTATGTCTTGGCTTTTAGTTACTTTGCTACTAAAAGTAAAGCCTTGTGTAAGTCAAAAAAAGAAGAGAGAAAGCCCAAATCCTGTTAAATACTTTGTGACTGCAGTGGGTCATCCATAGAACTTAATAATAGTTTCATGTTATCAATAAGAAACTAAAATAAGTGTTTTTTCCTAAAGGTCCTCTGTGTTCAGATGGTTTATGTAAGAAGAACAGCTGAGTTTATGTGATAGGGTGACTTCTGAAGGTGAGCAGTGCGGGGTAGGGTTAAAACTAATTAAGTGGATCAAAATTGGCACAGAGGCAGAGTGTAAAAATGAATGTAATCAGGAGGGAAAGGTAATTTAATTAAATTGTCAGAAGATGTCAAGTAAAAAAACTTTGTATTAAAAGCATAAGAAAAAAACTTTTTGTAAATGGCCTTGGGGAGGGTCATTAAAAATAACTAAATAAGCCGAGGACAGAACTAGAGAAGCAGCAGAGATGATGGGTGTCTGCACTGGCAGTTACAGCGGGGTCTGGAGGAAGGGAAGTCCTGGGGTCCTTGGCGGGGTGACACCCCGCGCTCCCGCGGCCGGCGGCGCTGGGCCGGCGTTCCGTGCCTGGGCAGTCACTGTTATCTGCCGCTGGTTACAAGGATTTTGGTGTAGGACAGAGCGAAACCGGCCGTGATTTTAAAGCAGGGCTTTAAGACATTGGTGCCAGACCAGGCAGTCCTGCGCCGGCTGCTCTGAGCGCTGTCCGGCTACGTGTTGTAGTAATTACTAAGCGGGCCAGAACGGTGCAACGCAAGTCGTTCAAGGGCAGTGAACGGCGCTGCTCCCGGGCCGAGGGGTGTTGTCAGTAAGTGTGATGCATCTTGACCCAACAGGAGCAGCAAACACAAGGCATGGTGCCTTTTTTAATCCTTTTTTTCCGTTCTTTTTTAAAATATGTATTTTAATACATATAGGAGAAAATTCCTTGGATGCCTTTGTTCCAAGGTAGTTTAGGTTCGAGCTGCTGTCCTTGCTCTGTGCAGCCCTGGTGTTAGAAGACCTTCTAAACCCTCGATAGTCTAAACCCTCGAACCTTAACTAGCACTTGAGGCTTTAGATCACCAGAGCAGCTGGGAGAGACTTCCAAAACATGATTTTGCCTTTCTTCCAACCTAGGCGCCAGGAGCCGTAGAGCACTAGGGCTAGGGAATGGCCACGGCAGGAGGCTCTGGTGGTTGTGGTGGCTCCATGGATGTGGTAGCCCTTCCCTCGGGGACTTGGCTCCTCTGCCATCCCAACAGCGAGGTGAAAAGTGGGGCAGAGCTGTAATGACCTGGGGCTCTGCAGCCCCCGTGGCTGTCCCGCTGCATTGGCGCTGACCCAAGTGATACTGGGGTTAGGGGAAGGTGCCTTGTGGCTTGCAGAAAACGACGCCAGGAGACCCGATGTCTGCAGCGCTTGGCGTCGCACGGGTGAGCAGAGGGCGGCCTTGCGCTCATCGCTTTCCTGCCTGCAGCTGCTGCCGAAGGCCCCCTCGGCCTGGTTTTATCCCTTCAGGTGCTGCCGTGCTCGTATTGAGCGCGGACGTGGGAGGCAGTGGTTAAGCCTCCTGCTCCCTCCCTTGTTTTTTGGTCAATCTTCAGCAAATAACGATGTCGTTATCTTCTGTCAGCGGGGCTGGATCCCATTAGATACCTCCGTTCACTGCCTGCGTCAGTCAAAGAATATATTAGATAGGATCACAACTTTACCTGTCCAATACATATTATAGCAATGTAGCACAGGAAGGGCTGCTCGGATTGATTGCACTGGGTTTTGCTGGAGTGCTGCATTGTGCGCGGCGGGGAATGTGCTGTGTGAGTGAGCAGGAGCCGCGGCCATGGCGTGACTAATCACGGCGGCACTAGCACTGAATAATCGCGGGAAGCCTGAGGAGCAGGAGGATCAATGTTCCCCTCGCTTCATACAAATGGCCTGTGCTCGAAAAGCCAGCAGATAGAGGATAGATAGTGCTCCTTCGGGTGTTGCATCCTTACGTGATGCAGTTTGGATGTTTCGGACGAGCCTTCATCCTGCACATGCCTGCAAGTGCCCTTACCTCTAGGTGACCAAACCAGCGACACAGCTGCCAGCCACTGGTTTTGTGGATGCCTTGTACTGCGTGACGGTGCTTCTTGGAGGGTGATCTCCCCCGCGGGGTTGCTGCCTCCTGAACCTCGTCCATCCAGCCCCTTGAAGCGAGAAGTTAGTCACCTGGAGCAGCTACGGAGGGCAAAACGTTTGAAGACTCCATTGCAGTGGGAGAGGGCTAACGTTGGCCTTTAGAGGAGAAGTCCTGGCGGGAATGCCCAGGGGAGCACGGAGGAGGACCCTGTGCTGGGCAGAGCCTGCGGATGGAGGGAGCTGCTTCGTGCCTCCCCGCGCGGTGCCGAGGAGACGGCGGCCTCCGCTTCCAGCTGCCACGAGGCCGGCGCTGGCGGCTCTCTGCTCCGTAGCTGCAGGAGGAGGGAAGCGGAGCCGCAGGCCTCCCTGCCACGGGAGACGGTGCTCGCGCTGCTGGAGCCGGGCGGCTTTCCCGAGTCACCACCGCGTTCTGGCTGGGAGCTTCCCCCTCGTGCTTTCCGCCGTAGTTCATTTTCTTCTCCAGTCATTTTGCTTTGGGGGACATCAGCTGTTTATTAGGTTAGGTCTTTCTGATTTTCTCTCCCAGACAGGGCAACCTGTCTTTTATTCTGCTTTTCCCCCTTTCTGCCAGGGTGAAAATCTCACACGGATAACTTTTTGATTTAGGCCCTCGCCTTATTATCTCGGAGAGGATTATTTATAATGAGAGGGGACTGGGTTTTCGTCACTTACAGATTGATGTGTGTTTTAGAGCATTCACCTTTAAGGGCTCCAGAATCCAATCTGCTCCATCCTCTGCGAACTGTAAATTTCTGGAGTTGGGCTTCTTTGTGCCCCTTGTCTGCCGGGAAGGCTTTACGATCGCCGCTACGTTACCCTGTGTGTGAGGCCGGGAACTGGGGCCCTGCTGCCTGCAAGATCTCCGCCTTTGTGCCAATAACATGATGATTCTCAGACCAGGGTTCATCCCTAATAAGCAACTTGAGAATTCCACCTGAACTGAGAAATATTTTTCCCCTCTGTGTGCCTTAAGCTTCAGCCTATCAAGGAGCCGACACGCTTTGAATCTAAGACAGAGCTTACAGCCTAACAGCTTTTTTATCACCTTCCATCAAGCAAAAAAAGCCTCCAGGTGGATTAAGCTGTGTGTGTAAGAAGCTTAGGAGGCAGCAGGTGTCAAGTCTCAGTAAAGGTCACTTTATTAGGGCCATTCTGCTCTCAGCACAGCCGTCCTCGTGGGCTCCTGTAACGCCGGCCTAGGCGTCCGGGCGCTTAGAGGGTGGCCCAGGTGAAGTGTGGTGAGGAGGCTGGAGAGGCGCAGCAGGGCAGGGAAAACGGCTCCCACCGTTCCCTGCAGCACCCGGGAAGGGCCAGGTCGTGGGGACAGGGTGGCGACAATCTGCCACAAAAGCAGAAATGGGGAGTAATAAAGAAACAGAAACCAAAATCCTCACTGCATGTAACCCAGAGCCTGGTGTGCACCTGGAGCACCCTTGCTGCATCCCCTGTCTGCTGCTACTAGATCAAAGGGAAATGACTTGCTGCAAAAAAGGAAAACCACGTGGCAAGACTGCCGGAGCCTGGGGGACCTGGGCAGACAGCGTTTCTGATCGTATCTGCACAACAAAAAGGTTCACCAACTCTATTTTAACGGGAGTGGTGTAACAGGAGGAGCCCTGGCCACAGACATTTGCCTTCCCGGCCCCGGGGCACGGGTGGCCATGTCCCGCACCGTAGGTCATGGCTGTGGAGGCCAACAGGGCACCGAGAGACTTCCGCAGCCGATGAAACGGCTTTCCTGGGCACCTCGGGGCTTGGGAAGCTCCGGGGCGCCCTGGCCGTTCCAGAGCATGCGTATTAAATCCTGCACGCCCGCTTCGAAACTCCTGCCAGAGAAGCGACTTGAGCCAGCCAGCCGTTCTGCAGCAAATGGAACTACAGTCCTGCTACAACCGTGTAGCAACGGGAGTGCAACATGGAGATGCGGAGAAACCTGCGCAGATGGGTGGGAACAACTGAAATGCAGTTTCAGAGCAAAGCAGGGAGCCTGGCAGACAGTCACGAAGGTTAAGGACATTGCCGAGAACTCAAATGACTCTGCAGCTTTTCTCTTCGAAGATCCTGAGCAAATACCAGGCAGTAGAGATGAGCTGTTCATGCATTGACCTGTCAATAGAAGAAATGTTACAACCAGCTGATAAATCATCAGAGAACGCGTGCCCAGGAGTTGGGAAGGATCTTCAGAATGAAGTGGCAGAAGCACTGGGGGAAAAGCGCAGTCTTGTTCAAGTACCCTGTTATCCCAGAAGATGAAGAGCAGCACAGGTTTATCTGTAATTTAAGCAGGCTGCAGTAGGGACCCAGGGAAGTTACTAGGCCTGTTTTGGTACTTGAAGTAAGTGTTGAACTAAGATTAAAGACCGAGTTTTAAAAAATACAGCTGTTCATGCAGTGTTAGCTCTAAGCAGATGGAATGTGGCTCCTAGAGAGCCACTGGATGAAGCATTTGGACTTCAGGAAATGTTTGAGCAGACCAAAAGCTTTAGTGCCACTTTTGTAATGGGCCTCTCTGAGCAGGAGCAGCTGGGCGCCTGGCTGTTCCCTGCGGATGAGCTCCGGCCCTTCCCCATGGCAGTGCCTGCCTTTCCCTGCGGATGAGCCCCAGCCCTTCCCCATGGCAGCCCCTGGCTGTTCCCTGCGGATGAGCCCCGGCCTCCCCATGGCAGCCCCTGGCTGTTCCCTGCAGATGAGCCCCGGCCTCCCCATGGCAGCCCCTGGCTGTTCCCTGTGGATGAGCCCCGGCCCTTCCCCATGGCAGTGCCTGCCTTTCCCTGCGTGCCGCGGCGGCTGCCAGTGGGATCGTACATCAGATCATGGCACCTTGGAGGACTGGCACTTGCTGTTGCTGCACTTGACATTTCAGCAGCTCCGCTGGCTCCTATTCTTGCTAAGTTCTGAACTCCCGGTTGGTTTGGTGGTGCCATTTTTCATGTTTTTTATAATCATGCTCTCCGTGTTGATCCTACTTGGCAAATGATAGTGAGCTTGAGAGCTCTGAAGGCTGGCTTGAAAACTGCGAACTCTGAGATATTTTGCCTTTTTCTCGCTTTAAATATTTTATCTCCCAGCCTGGAATTATTCATTGGATTAATGTGCAAGCTGCTCCCTTTGGAACGAGCCCGGCTGCGAGGTCTTCGTCTGTATCTCCCCCTGCAAGGAGCCCGCTGGTGTCTAGAGCCTCCGTCCCTGCAGCGCGACTGGATTTGGGAGCAGCATCTCCCCCTGGAGAGGGGCTTTGCCGGGAGAGACCCCAGGCTGAGCGGGAGCCGGAGCAGAGCTGGCGCCGACGGAGCGGCCGCTTCCTCCGCCCGCGTGTCCTGGCTGGAGCGCGAGCTCGCGGGCGGGCCGGCGCCACGGGCTTCTGAGGAGGCCACTTCCCTCGTGGCTCTCGCGGGCTGGCGCCTTCCCAGGTACGTGGGCAGGGAGACGAGGCACGTGGGGCTGCCTGTGCTCCGCTGCTGTTGGGGATCCACGTAGAACTCTGGAGAGGTGTCAGCTTAAAGGAGATGGTAAACCAGAGCCACGTGACGGCAAGCTGCAGGCAGAGGTTGGAGTGGAATGGAAGGTGCAGTAGAAAACAAATTGCCAACTACTTCACAATGTCTTTTTCAGTTGAGTTTGGTTAAGGAGATTATTCACTGGATGCCAGAGGCAGAAGAAGATCAGTCACGGGATGTTTTTGAGCTCAAATGACGTACATTGTGCCGGGATTTTTACCGCAGCTCCTCTCCAGCAGCATGTTGGGGTGTGCTGTTCTGTGGGGTCAGCACCCGTGCGCTGCTCGGAGAGAGCGGAAATGGTGGGTTGGGTTTCTCTGGAAAATTTATTATCTGGGTGCCGTTTGAATCCAGACCTTACACACCCACCGCTTGGCTCGGGGTTTTCAAAACCACTGCAGAGTCTGGTGCCGAACTAAAGCGCCTTCGGGAGCCCTGGGTTTTAGTGTGTGCTGAACATCCCGGCCGCCTTGCTTTAGAGCGCTATTTCTTCACTGAGCTATTTCTTTCTTTTGGAAGACGGACTCCGGGTCCTCCAGAAACGGGGGCTTGCTTGGAGACGTGAGGACCCAACTGTAAGTGTTTTGTCATGGCTGGTGCCACAAGTAAGACAAAAAAACTCACAAAGTGCAAAATGCTATCAGAAATTACCACCTTCCCCCCCACAACACATGTTAAATTATCCAATAGGCTGTGCATGCCTGATGATTAAATTTATTTTATTTTATTTATTCTTTTTAAAAAAAAAGGTTCTCTCATGCTAGATTTGCAGCATTGCAGGGTTTCACAATGTTGCAATGCTGTCTTCAATCCAGCCGCTTCATATTGAAATTTCACACACAATAATTGGCTGACCTTCACAGCTATGGCAGAAACTAATTAAAGCTGTAAGGCTTTGCTAGCTATGCTTTTGTGTGAAATGTGAAGTTGGGCGATAATGAAATATGGGGTGCAGATGTTATTGTCTCAGATAGTCTGTGCCCTTGGTTCACACTAATGAAGAACGGCAATTATTAAACAAAAAGTATTTTCAGCCATTAATTATTTGTGTTTTGATAGACTAAATATTCCAGCAGCAGCTCCTTGTTCTTCACTCTTCAAAAAGTCATTTAGTGCCATTTTACAAGCTAAGGGCAGAGTCCCCAGGACAGTGCACGAGACTTTGGCTGTGTTTGTGGGCCTGGCTTTAGACCCATTCTGTTGGACGAGGCACCACAGCACAAATGGGGGGAGCTTGGGGTGGGACGAAATAGGAGTCTGGGGATTTCAACGCTGCAGAATTTGTTACTAGCACAAAACTCCTCCTTCCTGTGTGTTCGGGTCAGAAGGGGTGCGGGCATCGGGCTTTACGAGGTGGCGAACAGTGAGAATTAAATAAGAGCAAGTCACCTGCTCTTAGCAAAAGCTTGAGTTTTGTCTGCGCAGGGTTCAAACTACAGCAGGAAGATGAAATCCGGCCCTCCGGAGGCAGCCTGCCAAACACGTGGAGCACAGCAGCGGGTTGCAGCGGGGTTTACAGCGTGCAAAGGTGTGAGTGCAGGGCAGCGAGCAAGGGCTCCGGGCTGAGCGAAAAGGATCTTGCTGTGGTAGGAATGTGCTAGCGAGCCGGCCTTTCCCAAAGCACAAAACTAACGGAAGACCAACAAAACACTAAACTAACGCCCATAAAACAAAACGAAACAAAAAAGACCCAAACGAGTATTTGTACGATACATACCCGTGTCCTTCTTGGTGTGGCGGTGTGTGAGCCCGAGCCGTGTCCGCAGGAGCCGCCGAACCCGGCGCCGAGATCCCCCACTGCCCCATTAGCCTCTATTGCCGTTTCAAGCACTTGAGCTCTAGAATTCACAGTGTCTCTTTCTTGGAGTGTTTTGACAGTTCTGGAGTTAAGTAAGAGTATCTTCAGAAATCACGATTGTGGAGCCGAATTTTAGTAATTGACACCGATAACATAACAACATTAAATCATCCACGTTTTTTTATAGTGGATAAGCCAGCCTGCTTGTAAATATGTTAAAGAATAGTGTGTAGGTGGCAGAAGAATTATGCTACAATTTTAACAGCTAATAAATCTTTATTTAAGCAAGGGACTGCTAAAATTTAATTAGGCATATAAAAGCAGAGATCATTCTAAGGGTAAAAATATGCCAGTTTTCACAAGAAAAGGCATCTGCTTCATGGAAAAATTGTAAGTTAAAATTTACTCTTCTGTTACTATGTCAATAGAAAAGCTTTTCTTAAAGGATTCCAAGTACCTAACTGTATAAGAAGGGAAAAGGAGATGTCTGAAAAGGGAGGAAAACAGAAAAAAATCTCTGCAGACCGTTGCTCGGCCAGGCCTCCAGGCTTGCTAGAGCCTGAGCTGGTTTTAGTGGGTTTTCTAGCTGTTTTCAGCCTTTCCACAGCCAACAGGAGCTGCTCCGCAGAGTCCCGTGTTTTGGAGCCGCTTGTCTGAGTAAATTGCTGGGTCCTACTGGAGTTTTCTTAGAGCAAGTTAAACAAATATCTGTCAGAAATACCGTGGTGCAGCTCGTCCTGCTTGAGGGGCGGCAGATACAATGCAAATGACCTTTTAATTAAGGTCAGCCTGTTTTCTGTGTTTGTTTGATTTATGCTAAAACCGTGTGAGGACAAACTGTTGTCTTAACAAAACCTCTCCTAAGGCTGTGTTTTTGCAAGGGAGAGGTTCCCGCCGGACGCACTACGGCTTGGCTCAGAGGCCTCCGGAACTTGTGCTGGCGTCGAAGTCCTGGTGATCGGCCGTGAACGTACCGGAGTATCCTGGCGTGTGCCCTCCCCGGGGCTAAGGGGAACAGCAGTGCCACAGATCTGGCCCTTCCCGTTTTCTGAGAAGCGAAGGAATGTTGTTAGTAACATTTGTGCTAGGAGCCGACTGGCCTACGTGTAAAATAGCATTTCTTCTCTTCAGCCGTCTTTATTTTCATTATTTTGCAGGGTAGGCAGAGCTTCGAGCTATTTGCTAAGCTATTTTGCTTGCTGTTTTGGCTATTAAAGTGCGGGTGTAAATCAGCTGGCAGCAGCAGAACTTCGCTCTGTAGACTCTATAACTGACCTGTCACGGAACGCGAGTCCACTCTGATCCCTGCGGTCCGGCAGCGAAGGAGGCGCCTGGGCCCCACGTCGCTGCCAGGAGCGGCCGACTCCTGCGTCCCGCTCCGCGCTCGCGCCCTGCGGGGCAGCTGGTTCCGCTAGGACATGGCGCATTGCAAGGGTTTTTATTTCCCTAAGGTAATCGTGTGTACAAATCACAGGATTTGAATGCGGAAAATTCTAGCCAGATGTTAGAACCAGAGGTGACTCATGGCACGGCGAGTCTTTCCTATTCCTGGAAGCGCTGGCGGTGCCTATCCCGGTTTGCCGCGGGACGCATGGGAGCGGCTACGGGGAAGCTGCGGCTGCCGGGGAACGCGCTCGTTCTGTGCAGACCTGCCCTTGCTGCTGCTCGTCGCGCACGGCGCTCCGGGCTGCCTTGTTCCGGGTGGGAAAGGAAGACTTGGGCGTCTAAAAAGTACAGGTCTGCTGCCTTACCTGAAGTAGCCGTTTTGGTTCCAGCTCCTTCTCTTTCCGCATAGCTGGAATGCAGCGCCTGAAATACCGCAGTGGATTTGGGTCTTCCCACATAGGGGTGTCCATAGGTTTTCCTACCCTTGTGCCGCTTAGGAGCAGTAACGGGCTAAGCCCGAAGGCGGCACGTGCAGCCCCTGCTTGTGCAGCTCAGATGTCGTTTGCTCTTCTGCCTTGTCCGCAAAAATGTCCCGGCAGCAGCGTTGTGCGGCAGCGCGTCCTCTCCCGTGCGCTGCGTGGGCCGCGTCCCCGCTGTGTCCCCGGGCCGTGTCCCTGCCGCGTCCCCGCCGTGTCCCTACCGTGTCCCCACCATGTCCTTACCATGTCCCTACCGTGTCCTTGCTGTGTCCCTGGGCCATGTCCCTGGGCCATGTCCCTGGGCCGTGTCCCTACCGTGTCCCCGCCGTGTCCCTGCCATGTCCCCATGTTCCCGTGTCCTTGGGCCATGTCCCTGCCCTGTCCCTACTGTGTCCCTACCGTGTCCGCGCCATGTCCCTACAG
>JAYECN010493918.1:0-15321 GCA_035222435.1 Microcambeva ribeirae
TTTTCCCTCCCAAAATGAGCTTTCTGGGTAATAAAGTGATACTGCAAATTTCTAGAGGTGATTGCTGTAATAAAATGGTTTCCAGAGCTTATGTGCTTTTAGGGAATGGCAGAAATTGTCATTTGATGTAGTACCAATGTTAGAAGACAGGATTGTGCTCTTGCTTTGCTAGTGGTGGTGACTTGGAAGAACTGCCTCAGTCGTTATATGTGTATAATGGGCATAATATTTCTCCCCTATGAAAAAAGTGAATTAAGGGGGGAAAATATTAGAGGGAAGAGTCCATCATAACTTCTGGGATCAGTTGACAGGCTCTTGCTAAATTTGCCTCCCCTTCAAACTGCAACAACTACAATACACTGAAAAGAATGTCATGGACATCATTGTGCAAGCGCAATTGAATATAATGTTTCTGATTTTTTTTTTTCTTTTTTTGTAATCTGTGAACAAAACATTCTACAACACAAGCCTTTGGTAATCTGAGCCTCTAGAATTGAGAAGGAAAATGCATATGATATAAAATACTCATGCTTTTGACACTAGAGATATCTATAATAATTTAGGTTAGAGTGTTATCTTCCTGAGGCAACAGGCCTCAGGACCAGTGCTTGTCAAAATCAGGATCCATTTGTACATTCTTGATTAGTGACACATATTGTGGTTTCATTTTATTCTTTGTACTTAAATTGCTTTTTGCCTAAGGCAGTCATTTAAGATAAGTTCATTAAAGTATGTTATTCCATCTCAATTTTTATGTAGAAAGAAAAAAGAAAAAAGCTGTGCTGAGAAGTGAAAGACTTTGAGACATAATTTATTTTGACAACTACACAGTTATAGCAGGAAGGTAAGAAAAAAAAATGAACAGAAGTTACACACAAATTGTTAGTTTTTTCTTCTATTTGTATTTCATCAAAGCACGAAAATGTGAAAATATGCTATTCTGCCATACACTAAACAATCAATGTAACATTTGGGCAATGTATATTTTTTAATTTTTTGCTTCAGCTGGATCAAAATTTCACCTTTTAATTTACATTAATTGTTCTTATCTAGTTAAAAAAAATCAGCTTTTAAGCTTAAGCTTAAGAAAGCTAAAGATGATTGTTTTTGGTCAAAACTAACATGCAGAGAAAATAGAACATTGGAAGGGAATAAATATATGAAATAGTTCTGAAATGCATAACCAGGGTGTTTGTGAAGCAAGCTGGCTTTAATTTAAACTGCAAAATCTCCTGCAGTTCTTATAATTTGATTCTTAATGATTTCAACAACTGTCATGAGGTTACACAGCATTCACTGCACTGAAATGAAGATTTAAGTGGCAGTATTCAAAGCTTCATCAGTAAATCCTTCTGGAAATTCAGGAATACCCATAGTTTGAGGTATGTTTTGAGTCTTATTATTAGCAAACTCTAAAAGAGTAGCCCAATTTAGTGGGAGGCAATAGCCACAGACTGCCCCTGGGAAGGCTCCAGCTAGTTCTTAAGAAAAGGTGTTTTATTACCAGAAGGGTACTGCAGAACTGGAAATGGGTTGACCCAGGATTTTGTAGAACCTGCAACTTCAAAGGTTTTCAAGGATCAGCTAGGAAGTTACAGTGACCAGGCCTCATGTTGCCAATAATCCTGCGTCAGGCAAGTGTTTGGAGTAGATTGCTTCCAAAAAGGAAAGACCACAAGACGGAGGAAAAAGAAATCTCTCTCATGAACACTATCCTCCTTCTAGTGAAGGTCTCAGGAGTAAGGATGGCAATTCATTGTAACTGACCATTAGCAGCAAGGACCAGCTACTCCAAAAGGCAGGACAAGCTGAGTGAGTCACAGCAAAGCAGAGCTGGGCAGTGGCCTCATCTGCAAGGAACTGGGATGCTGAAACAGCATCACGATCAGGTCTGGAGACCAGGGCTAGCGATCACATGGTCACCCAGGACATCTGGTGATGAGACAGGTCTGTGGTCAAGCCAAGAATTCAAGTCAGCGGGTCAGGGAGGCAGGGCCCAAGTGCAGATGTAGCTATCATGTAGCTCAGGCAGGAGTTGATCTTGGACTCAGCCAGTTAATCTCCTTATCTCAGATAACTTTACCCCTCCAAACTCCTAGAAAGGAGTTTGCATTTAAGGCCCTAACAGTCCCCAGTTTTGATTAAGAAAGACTGAAATCTCAACCTTAGGATCAGAGGAACAGAGCGAGAGTGAGCATAACAACAGAAGACTGGCTATTAGGAATATTTTTAATATAATTTTAACTGCAATGCTAACTAATCTTTTCTGTATAAATTGGACAATTTGGACTATCAGTCTGTTAAGACATTACTTGGACTAAAAATATATCCTGATTTCCATATGTATAGCATATTCTCTTTGTCCATAGCACATTTTTGAGGGTAAACATAAATTTTCCTTTACACACAAGTACTTCCCTTGGAATGAAGTCTTCCAGAAAATTACTAAGGTCTTTTAGATTGTAAAAAGAAGTGTACAAGAAGCACAGGTCCATGGCAGAATATTTAAGAAAACTTTTTCTTCTGTGTTTTCTGTTTGAGGAAGTTCTTAAACCACAATTCTTAAACTACAGTCATTTCCTTTGGAAAACTCATCACTGAAGACCTTAGGCCATCATCTTCATCATATGGCATACAAAATTCTGTGGTCTTTAGTATGTTTTTGTGGAATCAATCAAGCAAGTTTTACCTGTATCTTTTCTATATCCATGCTGGGTTATAAGCAATGATTTTCAATCACTGATTGCCTCTTCTTTATTACTAGTCACAGAATGTATGGTACAGTGTCACTATAAATAAAATGCTTAACTTCTATGCAGTCTAACTTTTTAAAATGAAATTCACTTCTGGCAATTTGGCATCAATCATGCATCCCTTCTGCACTGATTCTTGCTTGCTAGCTTGGTCATTACAGAAGTGAGGAGGCTATTGTTATAATTACATCTGCTTCTCCCTTTCCTAATAACTAATGATCCAGCAGGTTGATTCTATTAGACAGGAAATATGAAGCCTAAATTCAAACTTATTCTATATCAAAATTTTTGATCTGAATAAACAGGGATAATTCTCACGGTGAGCTCAGCAAAAGCAGTTGGTAAAAAATGGCTCTGTAGCCTCTACATTTATCATGAAACTAAAAGTGAACCTTATAACAGCAATGTAAGATATTGAATACTGAAGACCAGATGGTCTTCTCTTGCATTGCATTAAGTAATGGCCAGTAATTTCCAATATATACATAAATAAAAGTCTTTAATAGTGACTTTTATCAACCCACCTGTGTTGCTACCACCAGGCAATGCAGTATCATTTCAAAGATAAAAGTATATAGTTCTTCAAGCATGAAATGAATGAACTGACATCAGGAAATAATATTGTCTATTCAGCTGCCACTGTGAATAACAAAGTTGCTTGAATATCTTTTGATGTGAGCCACCAAATTGCCAAGGCTGAAAAGCCTCACAGAATCATAGAGGTACTGTTTCTATTGAAAAAGATTGACAGAAAAACTGAGTAAAAATGCTAGCAAGTAATTTGACGATCTTACTCAAATAATGCCATGGCCCACCAAAATCAAGGAATGGTTAAAGGAATGTAAATGAGCTTACAGGTCCAGTCAAGATAATCTATCATTTTGCTCTGCTGTTAAGAGTTGCTCTTCTCACCAATAATTTTCCTGCCAATATATTTCACACCATATAAAGGATGCTCCATATGCCTGACAATTTTGTGTAGGAAAAGTGATACAAAAATCAAGTAAGTAAATTAATATATAAGCAAGTAGTACATGTTCAGTGGCATGACTTCTTACATGCCCATAAAGTGGCCATTCATATCCACCTTGAGCAATACTCATTGGGAAACACAGGCAGCTAAGAAAGTGTGAATAAACATGACACTTTTCACTCTAAAATAATTATCTCTGTCAAAACTCTATTTGTCTGTTTGTTTGAGGAAAGTTGGATTTTTTTCACTCCCTTTAAAATCTCTTTGAGTGAAAAACAGCTTGAAATTGCAACCTACCTGCATTCTTATTTAAATATTTTACCACAGTATCATAACCATAATGTAAAACTCTAAAGAAACAGAGGGACAGTTTTCCACTTTTTTTTTTTTTTTTTTTTTTTTTTTTTTTTTTTTCCCGGAGTGGAGAAGAGGGACTGGAGCAGCAGACAAAAGAAAACTTTCTGTCTGTACCACCAATTAGGGATTGTCAAATGTAAAGAAGTTGAAAAAGGCTATTCTAGGGGTTGATCCATTGACAATGTCCTCTAAACATAACAGATTTTACCAAAACTTAAAAAATAAAAGTCATACTGCCCTAAAATTCTCTTTCTTGAACTTAAGTGGGTTTTCTTTTTAAGCCTCAGTAGAGAATCAAAAGTCTAGAAAGTGTTGACTCCAAACTCGTATTCTGCTAGGTTTATTGAGAAAGGTGTACTTTGGCAATCTCTGTCTTTTGTATATGTATGTGATACATTCTTGATACATCCTGCCAATGAAAATCATTTATCTCTCTAAATATATTTGAAGTAAATCTTGATTCTGCATATATACAACTAAAACTGACACATTCTCAGATTTTTTTCATGAAAAATATTTTTTTCCAGAAAAAAAAAACCAGCAATTTTTTTGCAGATCTTAGCTTATTTAGGAAACCTTTTACCTAGGGACTCTAATGAACAGAATTATTCATGTGAATGAAATCTATTCATCAATTATGATATCAACAAACTGTTTTATGCAGTGTTCTTATGTTCCTATCTGCTCTATATGTTCCTATCTTACCATTCCTTTACAAAGTATATTTCAGTCAGTTTACATTCAATGTGATCAAATTTCTATATTTATTTAAAAACAAACTAGGAAGCACTGGTCTTAAGTCCTTCTATTAAAAATAAGAAAAGCTTAATGTAGATTCTTAAAATCTTTTATTGCCAAAACAGGATGTACTATCTCACAGTAAGTGTTCCTGATAAAGATCAACCTACAATATAAACTCTTTTTTTTTTTTTGTGCGTGCAAGTAATAACCACCAAAACCAAATTAAGAAATGTAGTCATTCTAATATATTTCTCTAAAGATGAAATCCCTCAAGTTGGCAGTGCTTGAAACATTCTGAAAAATAACAAATCAAAACTGACACAGTTAATGCAAAGAAAGGAGGTTAATGTGGGGTATGCAATCTCTTTTTGCTGACTTGTACAGAAGCAAACATCAGTCTGTAATGATGCATTATGACACAAAATAACAAGGGATGAGAACGAGGTATGGCACAAAGGTTAGCCTAGAAATCTTGCAGCATTTCCAAAAGATTCAAAGCCACTTACTGTCATTTTTTTGCTGGGGTAAGCATGAATCAGCCTAACAGCTCAATTGACAGTGTTATCGCATATGGAAATTATGAAATAGTATTTATTAGCACTGTGAAGAATCCTGAGGTAAATGAGATATACTAATATATATAAGTGCTACAAAAAAAAGTAGGTTTATTTGAGTAAGCATTCAAGAATTTTGTGAAAAATGTAACTAAAAATACACTGGAATTAACTAACTTCCAAACCCAAAAATATGTCACTATTTTAACACACTTGTAATCCGTATAGTCATGAATTAAACATTTTAAATGATTTTTAATAGAAATTTGACCACAATTAGAAAAATGAATTAAGTGAATATCTTCCTGAAAACCTTTCCTTGTGTCCTTTTTAATGACATTTTTCCAAACTGTGGAAGTGAATTATTTCCGAGAATATTGTTATGGAGTAATAATTTATTTGCTTACCTAGGAAGGGATAGTTAAGGACATTTGTTTGCATTTGTAGCAGTCACACAAAATATCAGCACTTTTCATGCATCATTTACTTCACTTAAACCTCAACTACACTTTATTTTCTATGCTTTCAAATTATTTTTATAGTGAACCAGAAAAAAAAAAAGAAATTTTGAAATTTTCAGTAAATTAAATGTCCTGGAACTTTGAACTATGAAAGGTTTCTTGGTGCTCTTATTGAATTATTCTTTTTTAAAACTATAAGCATAATCACAGGTTGGTTGAAGTTGCGGGAGATTTCAGGAGATCTTCTAGTTTAGTCCCTCTGTCCAAGCAGGGCACCTGCTGCCCAGCACTGCATCCAGTTAGCTTTTGAATATCTCAAAGGTTGGAGACTTGGTAACTTATCTGGGCAACATGTTCCAACATGTTCCACTCACAGCAAAACAAATCTTTCCTGTGCAGAAGTGACGTGTATTCCTGTATTCAGTTTGTGCCTCTGTCTTGTTCCTAGGTACTATTTAGAGGAGTGTGGCTCTTGTCTTTCATATTCCCTCCCATCACACATTGATACACCTCAATAAGATCCCCCCCGAGCCTGCTTTTCTTAAGGCTAAACAGCCCCAGCTTTCTCAGCCTCTTCTCCTATGACATATAGTCCCATCCTTTAATCATCTTCCCTGAATTTGCCCTGTGATTCCAAAATCATTTTCCTATTTAAAAAGATGTTTTCCTTAAATATGAACATTATGCCTACTTGTTAGGAATACACATACACATGCACAAATAAGGACTTAAACATACATATATGTTTTTTAATCATTTTCTTTCCATAAATTAAATCTAAACAGCTAAAATACCCTACTATTAACACAAATTGTGTTGTTTTATCAGTATGGCCTGGGGCAATGATGCAGTTGAATGGTTTGCTGAAGTTACCTATGCAAAATAATATATTTCATGTTCATCTTCTCAGAAAATTAAATATTTCTGATGAATATAAATTTTACCATAAAATTGAAATGGGCAGACCTTGAGACTCAGGGGTTACCAGGTTAACTGTATGATGCATTTAAACCAGAAACTGAAATCCTTGGTGGCATAGTTGCTTCAGTGATGTTTCTAGACCTTCTGTTGGATTTTGCAGTGTACATGGAAGCCGTTTTCTGTTTTTCTAGTAGCTCATGTGGAGCCCTACAGAATATAGCTGCAGTAAAAAAGATCCTATCCATCTAGAGTGCAGCATGATCAATATAAGGTATTTGTAACCTATTTAAATATAACCCACCTGCTGAAAATACATACCACAGTAATAATAAATTCTGTAAGAATCTAATTCTGTAAGAAAGTTCACATGTAGCTAAGGGGATGGTAAACTACACCTATCAGATTCAAATAACCGGTTCCTATTTTCCTTACTTTTTGCAAAATTTGCAAGGAACTCCTTAAGGCCACTCTAGCTTGTATTAGAAGAGGGATTTTTTTTTTTCTCTCTCACCAAGTTCAAAGTTATTTTATCCCACAAAGGGCTACTAAATGTTTTTAATCCATGCATACAACTCCATTTGATGTCACAGAAAGTTCCACTACAAGCAGAAGGCTGATAATATGCCAAAAGTGTTTTGCATCATAACTAGAATGTATGCTAAATCTGCTGTCAATTTTCTTAAAAAGACTCATCAGAGTTAAATGAAAACTATGCAACAGCTAGTGCCCTTGATTTAATATTTGTCTAGGATTTATCCAGACATCTGAGCACAAGCTTTTGAATAGATTGATTTAAAAACAGACTAGAGGGAGAGACCACAAGGCTGGAACCATAAGCTTGATAAGTTGAAAAATATCACCAGGTTTTGTGAAAAATGATTGTGTTGCTTGAAAAAGAAATACAAGTGTGGCTAGAGAGGCCTGATAAAGTAATGGATTCTTGTTCAAGAGCCCTGCCATTGGAGATCAGACCTTAAAGAGCTAGGCTTTCATCTAACATAATGTAGCAAACACTGACCTTTTTTTTTTTTTTTTTTTTAATCCTGAATTTGAACTTAAAAATGCAATTTGAAGACACAGAAGTACAAACTTGTGTGCACAAGTCCACCCAAAAATGTCGAGGCTGTGCTTAATCCACAGAACCAGAGTTCCTATGAGCATAGTAGATAGAATATATTAGGGTAGTCAAATAATTTTCACTGAAGAAAAAATGCTACTGCAGTATATAAGAAAAACAATACTGTTTTGTTATATTTATAATTTCTATGATGCTTTTTAAATGGCTTTTTGACACTGCAGACTAATTCTCATCTTGCATAAACACCCAAAATGTCACACATAATAAAAACATCTTATGCTTAATTAAAATATCCAAAGCCCAAGAAAATTGTGTTGACACAGATCAAATATATCATGTAACATGCTGGCAAGGTCTACCAGTTACTTTATTCTAAAAATATCTTTCTACTATCTTTCATTTAATTATCATATCTCAAGTTCTTAATTCACAAGGAATAATATTTCCAAGAAAAAATGAACATTATTCCATTCCTCCACATGATATTTTTCAATCATGATTTTTAGTGAAAAAGATCATCATGGGAAAATTGTCGTTCAGCTACCTGACTATGAAACAGGAATGCCTGTTCCAGGAATGTCGCAGTGAATGCTTATTTGCAATGTGATTTATTTAAAAGAAAGTTTCTTTCACACTTTAGCTGGAGCTTTCCATAGCAACATAAGGTAAAACATTAGCAAAAAATATTTAACCCAGAAGTTCTGAATTCCACTACTAAGTAGTGTATGCAATTCTATTTTGATAATGTATAGCCTTGCCTGAGAAAAATATGATAATGAACATATGGAGTTCAACAAAGTCACATGTAAAGTGCCAGCATCAGAGATGGAATAACCCTTTGAAACAGTAAAGGATGGAGATGAATAGCTGGAAAATAAGTTTGCAGGAAAGATCTAGGAGGTCCTTTCAGCAAGAAAAGGTCAATCACATCAGGATGGGCTATATTAGCATGAGCGTATTCATCTATACACAGTCTTTGTGAAAATATATATATGTATAAAGTGGTGCTTCCAGAGCAGTGGTTCCCCATTATAGGAAAAATACTATCATATTGGAACAAGGTCAGCAGAGGGACACGAGGGTTGTCACAGGTCTGGAGCACTGGATGTATAAAGAGAAATTGAGGGAACTGGGCTCAGAGCATGGGAAGTTCTTTAACAAAAGGAAACTTTCTACTATGAAAGGTAAGAGAAAAAAAAAAAAAAAGAAAAAAAAGGAATTTTCTACCATGACATGACAGTGCTCAGGTTTGGGGACAAGTTACTTGGAGATGTTGTGAATATCTCTGGAGATATTCAGAACTCCACTAAACAACCAAATCTGGGCAACATGATCCAACTGGTTGTGCCTTGACCCAGAAGCTGGATGAGAAAACCTCTAGAGATCCTTTCTGAACTACATGATTCTGTGATACTGTACAGTCAGAATCAATCCTGGCAGGTCATATTTGTCCCTGGTTTCAACACATTTACAAAATAATTGAAATAAATTCAAGAAGGGGTACTTAGTTAAATTGCAGTCTTCCACTAATTAGAAGAGCTAACCCGATGGAAACTCCTAAAGCGCTCTGTCAGGTCAGCCTCTCCTCAGCGGGGGCTTTCAGTTTTGCTGATATATAGTTTATTGGTCTTTGGAGTAGATACACTGAAGGGATATAAGATTTATTATTCAGAATATATTTCATTATTTTGCTCCTCTTCATCTAAAAACTTATATAGAGCAGTGAAGTTTAAGAGTCTGGCAGTTAATTTAACAATTTAACGTGTGGGATAGATGAAATGAATTAGAAAAGCTTTATGCTAAAACAGGCAAGTTCTTCAAATAGTGTAGGTAATTTTCTCCCTCACCCCCAAAATAGAAAGAATGATATTTTCTTGGATCTAAGGAATAAAGTTCAAAGCATCTCCTGTCATTAGGCACTGCAGAAACTAACCTTCATTAAATTTTAAAATCCATTTTCCTTGCTACTTCATGCAATGATTAGTATCACCTTTTTTTTTTTTTTTTTTTTTTGAGTTTTCCACAAATTTCTGACATATTGCAGGTTAGATCTTACAATAGCCCTATCAGAGGAGAAAGAAAAGGTATTGGTTCACTCAGAGAGGTTATATATTGTTATATAGCAGTGTCCAGGTGTAGCAAGCTATATTAAATCACCAGTACACTACCCCACTCTTGAATTCCATTCCCTCTAGCAGCTGAAATGCATCTCACATTAGGACTTTTCTTGGACCTTTCCAGTTGCCATCCAGCCACCACCCTCAACAGTTGCATTTGTAACCTCACAGAATGAGTGACATCCACAAAATAATGCAATTGTTATCTCTTCACAATTATAACAAGTAAGTAAAACAAAAAATACAAAAATTTCAGCTTGCCTTCCATGTCAAAATGCCTGAGAAGTAAAAGACACTTGTGGTGATACTGATCAGAAATTTTCTGAGTTGCTACTTTAAATTTGCAAGGCAACTAATGTCATTACAGAGATTTGTTATAGGAGCTGGTATTGCTGGTATTAGCAGAAAGACAGACACATCCTCAGCACTGTCTGTTTGTAGTGTAGTATAATTAACTATAATTATGGGATAGCTATGTTATAATATAAACACTGAAAATACAGCCCAAACTAAAAAAATCAAACACTTATTCATGTCTATTTATGAATTGACATGGACTGTTGGTTAGAAATGGCAAAGAAACCCATGTCTGTATATGAAATCTTGTGAACATTTGTTGACATATGAATAGCAATTTATATGAGCTATGAGAAATTCAATACTTCTATTAGCTAAAAAATGAAAATGGAAAGAATGTGTAATGTTTCTTCAATTTAAAAGAATCACAAGATTTTTATTGGAGACTAATTTTGGTTCACTCTTGACAGCTAGTGACAAGTAATGTTTCATATACCTCAAACTTCTGGGAAACTCTAATCAAAAATCTTTGAAAAATACCAAGTAGTATACTGGGGCAGGAATTCTAAACTATAAAAGAAGAAATGACTTTGTTTAGATATTGTTGTTGGAATATTTCAGTTGTACAGTTTTGTAACTATGGATAAAACTATGGACACAGCTAGATATCTACCTGTACATAGATCCAGAAAATAGTTCGGAATAAAGACAGCTTTATATATTTTCGGTCCTGTGACTGGTCAGTAACAAACACACTAATTATTTGCCTTCTTGAGAAAGGATATATATACAGTATAGGTGAAGAATGCACCAACAGCTTGAAAAGCTTCTATATATTCTTAATCAACTGACTAAAATGCTACTGTAAAGAATGTCAAGTTTGGACACAAAAATGTGGAAATGTCTTTTAACGTGTAGTTCTTACAGGCTGCATTTTCTCAATTTTGGAAAGATATATACTTTTTTATCTGTAATTATGCTGAAATAAAGAAATATATTATTACAGTGCATCAGAAATAAGATTTTTACCAGTTGTTTTTAACTTTTTTTTTTTGCTGCAATATACCTCTTAATTTGGCAAGGTGTTTTTATTTGATTGTGCAGTGGAAAAATTTTTTTTTTAAGTAATAGTACATTTGTATAACCCTCTTAGGTTGAGATTCAACATTTTGCAATAGATTAAAGGTGAGATTGGATTATTTGTTTTCTTAGATTTTTTTTTTTTTTTTTCCATGGGTGATTGAAAGTATTAAATATATTGATAATTTAGAGAGAAAAATATAATTAATAACAAATAACAGATTTTAAACCTGTTTGGGATTTGGTTAAAATATTTATGGTAGAAAGAGATTATTCACAAGAAACAAGAAACTAGCTATTTTTTCGAGCATGGTCTGTTTTTTTTTTTTTTTTTTTTTTTCTTGGCAGTAACTTCTTTTAATTATGTTCATTTCCCTGCTGAACTCGGTATATGCTAAAGGCTTTTAGCAGCGTTTCTATGGCTTGTTTCAAGTCCCATTAAAGGCAATGTAATTCATTTCACTGAGTACTGTACTACAAGTTCGATCCCCTCTGAAGAGTGGATACTACAAAAAGCTGAAAAATTCACAGTGTCACTAGTAAGTCAAAATGCCATAATATTTCTTTTAAGACGCCTTATTAGATTCACGGAAATTGGATTCACAGAAAAACAGCAGTATAGGAAGGTTCATTAAATTAATGAGATGTGGTAGTGGACAAGTGGAGAAATGCTACACAATAGCTCCACGGGCAATTGTTTCTCTCTTACCTCATATGCTATGTATCTAGGAAGGTGTATTGCAATGCTTTTCAGAATAACTTAAAACTGTACTTATCTGATATGTATGGTTAAAATCAATTTTTCAAAGATACATATCATGAAGACAGTTAGTTTTGACCACCTCATAGAGTATTCAGTATACAAGGTGACAATTTTGAATCAATTTTGGTGCCCAAGGATCTAGTCTTGTTATTAATAATTTGTTTTTACATTAGGGCAAACTCACTAATTTCCAGGAAATAATTTCTAATTTATGCCATGCGATAAAATAAAATCAGATCCTTATTATAACGGTTTTTAGATAGACTCCTACCAGTTATTTACTGAAGGTATCCAGCACATTGACATTATTGCTGCAAGTGTAGTCGCATGTTTTGAAAATGACAGAATGCATGCTTGATTTATCCCTAGTGTATAACTTTCTGAGATCGTAGCTGTAAGTATAGGATAGAAAACTATATTTGATACGATGAATGGATGTTTGTCTCCCTACCCATGTATGATATATTCCTTTATATGGCCAGAGGGGGAATTCATAGGCACATTCCTTTTTCAAAGCTGATTTGCTAAAACTTGGCAACATGATTGGATGGGAATCCAGCGCATCCTTTGCTGTCATTAAAAAAAGCAACATATTTATTGCAAAGAGATATCCGTCTTTTTCAATAAGCAAGGTATCGAATCCGAGACAACATATAGAATAGCCAATATGTCTATATCAAAAAAGCGAAGCATAAATAAGTGACATTTCTAATTTGATAAGAAATTACTTTTGGTTGGCATTTGATTCACAGTATGTTTTTTAATATGAAATCCTTCTTACTTGCAGGTTTCAGCAGGTGATGCATGTAATATCTGTGCAGGTAGTCAGCATCTATGTTTCAGTAAGAAATATGTCTGATTCAACTAGAGCATATCTGATTCAAGAGGAAGACCATGTAATGGATAATTTATGAATGTCTTTTAAAATATTATATATGTATGTCCTATATAAAATTTACCGAATTATGCGTATTTAAGTGCATGATATTTTTTGATCTCAGTAATTTATGGTTTATATTGCTGCATGTGCTCTACCCTTCATATTACTTCTCTTTTTTCAAGTGAACAAAAAGACAGTATGAGAAACAAAAAAACTACGGTATTTCTGCAATGCATTCACTCTGAACTCCATTTCCAAATCATTCCAGTCTCTCAATTAACATCATAACATTGTATTACCTGGGTTAAATTGGCATTGACAATTTTTCTCCCTAACCATTTTGCAAACTTCAGTTTACTTTAAAAATCTAGTAAGTTTTAAAAAAGTTAGTAGATTTTAAAATAAAGTCCCTGTTTATGAATAACTCATAAAAACAGTAGCTATAGAATTCCTAAAATATATATGCTCACATTTAATCTATCCAAACTCACAATGGTGAGAATATCTTTTTAGTGATAGTTTTGTTTGAATTTTCAAAAAATTAGCATTAGGCTCTCTAAGGCATTCCATGCTGAACTTTTACAAGATTATCACCTATTTTATGATTTTTTTTGAAGTTACAAAATTCAAATTAATGAAGTTTGATTTTATTTTCACTGTTGTATGTACCTCCATTCGCATTATTCTTGCTCTGTTTTATCACATGCCTGCACATTTCTTATTACTTCTCATCTGGGTCAGTAGTACTTAATAAGAGTAAATAAATCCTTATGTTTTATTTCAATTTTATTTGATGTAACTTCAGTTAAATAAACTGTACTGTTCATAGCAAATTCTATTTTCCTTTTCTACATGCACTAGTGATAGAAACATGATGGTAATTTCCTAAATTATATTTACGTAATATTCTAATTTTGCACCTATATAACTACATTTCCTTGAAAAGAAATATGTAGAGTGACTCTGATGTAAAATGGCAAACTACTGTAATTCAAATAAGTATATGCATTATTTCCTATTCACATTATAAGGAACATTTCAACTATTACAGTGGAGATAAATATTCCAGTACAGCCTCTGGAAAGTTCAGAAGGACTGATATGTTCAGTCCTTGATGGCTCCTATGAATAAAAAATGGTTTCAGGTTTGCAGAAGAAATGGCTTGTTGCTTCATGAACCCCCCAGTTTTGGTCTGTTGAACTGAACTAGAATATATTTAGTTTTCTGCCAAATTGCCTTGCACCTTCAGTTTGGTACAGTCCTGCTGGATACAGCAGTTACCCAGCATCAGAAGAACCGTAGCAAAAGAATAGAAGAAATGCTGTACTACATCAAATGGCACCTCTTGCCTACCTTTCTGCCTACAGTTGTGGTGGTAGGAGCCTTCAGGAAGAGTATACAATCCTAGCCACTGCCTGAGATCCTTTTCCTTCCCCAATAATTATGCTCAATATCTAAATTAGAACAGTTAGGGCTTGATCCTAATGAATCCCTTTTTTATCTGTTTCCAGATCTTTTGTCCATTTTGTCCAGATTATATCTAAGTTTTTGAATCTCCAGTTACTATCTGCCTCCACATTCTCCTGCAAGAGATTCTGAAAATTCACTAACTGATCTGTAAAACATATACTATCTTAAATCTTTTAAACCAATCTTAAATGAGATTAGAGGATGTCTCCTGGATCAAGAGGAGCTCATTGTGGGTTCTGACTAATAACTGTTCTGTATTCCACTTGTGTATCATCTGCTTGATTTTGTTAACCTCCACCACACCCCCACCCATTTTTTAATTCCTTATATTGAGAAGTCACAAACCTTTCGGTGTCTTCTCATAAAACAGCTACTTCTTTCACTTTTCCAGGTGCTTTAACTCTAGTTCTGTTTTGGATGCAGAGATGGGAACTTCAAAAAAATATTGTTCAACACTTGTTCACTTCTTTGGCTGCTAAAACAGATTCAGATTGACTTTTATAGAGACATGCCAATGATGAGTCAAAAATTTATTTCCTGACATGTATTTGCTTGTTCAGCATCCCACGAGAGTAGCTTAGATTATTTTTCCTGTTTTCATTATTTTTACATTTATCTACTCTGTAGCTTACTTGCCACATTTTTACCCACTGATTCATTACTGTGAGGTATTCTAGGAGTTCCTAATCATTGACATGACATTTGACCACCCAAAAGAGCATAGGATCACCACAGGCTAGATCTTTCCTGGGGTGTATTAGGAGGAGCGTCTGCAGCAGGTCGAGGGAGGTGATCCTGACCCTCTACTCAGCCCTGGTGAGGCCACACCTGGAGTACTGTGTCCAGTTCTGGGCTCCCCAGTACAAGGGGGATGTG
>JAYECN010493928.1:0-15321 GCA_035222435.1 Microcambeva ribeirae
CCTGCATCTATCCCAAATAATGGAGCATCCCAGGATGGATCCAAAAAAGCAGCCTGCGCCCCCTAAACTCCTGGGACTTCTCTGGGATGAACGGGATCCCCAGTTTCAGGCAATGGGATGTGGTACCCATGTTGCTCCGTGTGGATGCACCAATCCTGCACACCTGGAGTGCTCCCGGCTTCCTGTTTGCCAATAGAGGTCCCTTCCGACCTTAAGCATTCTATGATTCTATGATTCTAATCCTGGCTGGGATTCATTCCTCCTTGCAAGATGCTGTGGGAAATATTTTTTCGGAGCATCTTAGAAACCGGCATCGCTGCCAAGGGCTGGGAAAACCGGAGAACTGGAGCCACGAGGGGCTGGTTTCCAGCTGTGCCTCTGGGCCAGGCAGCTCTGCCTGGGCAAATCCCTCCTTTTTCTCCTGCTGAATTCAAAAGCTCTTGGATCATGTGGCTGGAGATGATTTGCAGCCGCCTGAGATGGTGAACGCCGGTTCGGTGGTTGCCAAAACACCTGGATCCAGCAGGCCTGGAGGGACCAAGGTGGATACGTTGGACACAGGAAACTCGCTGCGTTTCCCCGCACGATGTCTTTAATTAGTGGCTAACGAACCTGGGTGCTGGGCCGGCTTCCCAGGCCCACTGGTTTAGGCGCTCCAGGCCTCCGTTGAACTTGGCCCCCCGGACGCCCCGGCCTCCGGCCATTCTGCCTCCCTTATCAGCCCAAATAGCTGCGGCCTCACGTGTTGTTTTCCCTCCTCAAATAAATGACATCAGGAGAAGGAAACGGGGCCTTTCTGGGCTGGCGCGGAGCTCCGGCATCGGCTCCGGCCACGGGCGCCGCTCCCCCTGCTCTCTGCTGAGCCCCCTTCCCCCAAAACTGAAGTGTTTTCCCCAAACTGAAGGGTTTTCGGATCCTACGGCCAAAGGGAGCGGATTGGGGGGATGAGGAGGGGGATCAGGTCATGATCCCTGCCCTGATCCTGTGTTGTGCATCTGGCCCCAATCCCAGCCCCGATCCTGAAGGGGCGGTCGGGTCCCGAACCCAGCCGCAATCCCAGTCCCGAGGGGGGATCAGGTCCCGATCCCAGCTCCGATCCCGGCCCCGACAGGGCGGTCGGGTCGCGATCCCAGCCCCGATCCCGAGGTGGGGTCAGGCCCCGGTCCGGGCTCCGAGGACGGGGCCGGTCGCCGTCCCCGCCGGGCTGGAGGTCCGAGGAGAGCCCGGAGGGGGCGGTCCGGCCGCTCGCCCGGCCCCGGGCTCCACCCGGCTCACACGCGCCGCGGTGGCGAGACAGGGGCGGCCGCGGAGGGCGGCGGGACCGGACCCGGCCCGGCCCGGCGAGGGGCACCGAGCTCGGACATGGGGCTGCCGCCGCCCGCCTGAGCGGGGCACCGGCATCGGTTCGGCTCGGCTCGACACGACACAGCTCGGCTCGGTTCGGCTTAACTCGATTCGGCTCGGTTCGGCTCGACACGGCGCGGCTGGGATCGGCTCGGTTCGGCGCGACTCGGTTTGGTGAGTAGCGAGCGGACGAGCGGGGCCCCTGCCCCGGTCCCGATCCCAGTCCCGCTCCCCATCCCGATCCGGGTCGGCTGCCCCCGGGCGCGGAGCGGGGAGCGCGCGACACACGCGTGTGACAGCGGCGTGCGCAGGTGACACACGCCAGGCACGAGCGTGCAACGCGCTGGGAATGCGCAACGCGCGCCGGGAGCGCGCAGGGCGCGCGCAGGGCAGGAGCGCGGGACGGGGCGCGGGACGGGGCGCGGGACGGAGCGCGGGACGGGGCGTGGGACACGGTGCGGAACGGGGTGCGCGGCACCTGCGCCCACCGCCCGCACGGAGCCCGTTCAAGGTGCGAAGCCGGAGCCAGCGCCGCTGCCCCTAACCAAGCGCCGCTGCCAAAACATGGGAACCCCCCCCAAAAAAAACTTCCTCGCTCACAACCACCTACTCTCCCGCCCGCTCCTCGGAGATTTCCGGCACCTCCGGCCGGGGCGCCTCGCTCGGTGTTTGCAGGCTGCGCGCTCAGCTCGGCGCCCAAATGCAAGACCCCCCTCACCCGCTGCCGATGCTTTTCCCTCCTTTCCTTGGCTCCGAGCCTTGGCAAAGGGCCACCCTCCGCGGGCGGCGTTTCCCTGCGGGGAGAGCGTTGCCCCTCGCGCCCTCCGCTCCGGTTGCTTATCGGGCCCTTGCGAAAGGGCCTTCAGCCAGCACTGAGTTCCCCTTCCTCCTCTGCGGGCGCGCGGACAAAACCTCCTCCTCTTCCTCCAGCCCCGCGAGCCGGGAGCCTATTGCAGTTTTTGCATCCCTGTTGTTTTGGGGGTCACGGTCGGCACCCGGCCCTGCAGATGATTTGGGGTGAGACGGCAGCATTTGGGGTTCTGGCTGTCCCCGAATGCCAGAGTTGCATAGGGAGATGGCTTCAGGCTGGTGTGTACAGCAGCTGCGAGGAGTCGGGGGGGTTCGCGGGAGGAGCGGAGAGGAATTCCTGGAAAAAAAAGTCATTTGGAAGCAACTACAGCGTTTCACTGGAGCACGGACCACAGGCTGAGAGTGGGATGGTGTTTACAGGTTATTCCGTCTTTCCTTCAAGCTCCCCTTTCCAGTGTTGCTCACCCCTAAAGCCAAACCCTCTAGAAACGCTTTTCATGGAGAAAAATGAAAATATTCCCGCTGTTTGCATCTTTCCCGGTATATTGGCAGGAAATTGTTTCCATGCGTTAGACCCAAATTCATCCCAAGCAGAAGGGGAAATTGAGGCACAGGGACTGAGAGTCACCGGTCGGGACAAGGAGGTGATGCCTGTGGGGTCGGAAACTTCCTGCTGTCCTCCAGCAGCTTTGAATGGCACAAAATTCCTCCCTGGAGCAGCGGGATCACTGGAAAAAGGGGCAAAAAAAGAGGATTAAATCCCTTGACTCAGTGATTCGATGCGCAGCTCCGTCTGACAGCTGGCAGCCCCCTCCTTTCCCTGTTTACGCATCCAAATATCCTTGTGTAGATACCGTTACAGGAGTATTTTGGGACACCAGGATCGCCGGGGGGAACACAGACACATGGCATTCGCCATGGATGCAACTGGGTGCACAGTCCAGCCCCCGATCCAAGGGTTTCATGGGGTTTTGGTGGTTCTCCTGCACCAATTTCCCTGAAAATTGCCCTGAAAAGTCTCTCCTGGACAAGGACATGCCCTGACTCAAGGCAGGGGGGACATAG
Source organism: Microcambeva ribeirae (assembly GCA_035222435.1). NCBI lineage: Eukaryota > Metazoa > Chordata > Actinopteri > Siluriformes > Trichomycteridae > Microcambeva > Microcambeva ribeirae. The sequence continues at coordinate 3,220 of JAYECN010493928.1, forward strand.
GGTCTCCCTGCATGTGAGACTGAGGTTTCTGGAGCACCGTGGACCTTCCCTGGAGCTGTTTGGAACATCTCTTGGCCGGCCTGCTTCTCCATGGTGGCCTGTTCGAGATGTTTCATCCGCTGCCAGGTTTGTGGGGAACCCTTGTGTCTTTGGCTCCCGATCTGCAGACCCAAGAGTGAAGAAAAAAGTCAGGGAAATAAGAGCAAAAAAAGAAGAAAAAAAAAAAAGAGGCATTTTCATCTTTCTCTCAGCGTTAATGGGCATCTCAGGGGGAAACAGTGGTGGAGGATGGTGAAGCAAAACATCTGCGAGGGTGGAAGGATGGAGAAGGATGAGGCACAAGGGAAAGGGGAACCTGCTGGGCACGGGTGGTGTGGGCTGCATCTCGGTTCCCTGTGCAGAGCAGTTTCCAAAGCGAAGATGCGGCTTTTTGCAGATGTTGCGGATTGGGCAGGGCAGGAGCGTTCCTGGACCGCACGTGCCTCGGGCCACAACGCTTGTGGTCCCCTTCACTACAGCGGCCAACGGGGCGAGCGGACGGAGGGAAACGTCAGCCTGTGTGTGCCACGTCCGTGGGGGCTCCGTCTAACTCACCCCAAGAGCATCCCAAGGAACATGCAGCTGGGGTTATCCCGTGTGGTGATGGACACGCTTAGCTTGAGGACCACAATGCACATGATGGTTGGGTTCTGCTTCCTCTTCGTGGGCCTTTGGGTTCCTCTTCAACTCTCGCCTGGCATTAGTGGCAGAATTTTAATGAGTTTGGCTTCATTCAGCTCGGGGGAATGCTGGGTCTCACCCCTGTGTCACTGGGAGCTTGCGATCAGCTCTGTGTCGGGACAGTGACAGCACCGTTAGGCCACCAAGGGAATTGCTGCACATCACCCGGAATCAAAACAGCTCATTTTCCAAAAAAAAAAAAAGGCATATCTGTCTTGTTTTGCTCGGCTGATGGACTTGCTAAGTGATCATGTGTCAGTTTGATCGTGGGCTGTCCCCTGCGTACAAAAGGGCCCTTGTTCCTCCTGAAGGAGCGCAGTGCCAGACCCTGCACGTCTCCAGTGACTCTTTGTAGCCTGATTTTTCGGCCTCAGCCCATCGTCCCCACATGTGGATGGGCCTTGTGCAAGCAGGGATGGACTTTCTGGTGGGGGTGATGTTGGAGATGCAGTTCTCAAGGCTTGAGAGCAGGACCAGGCAGATGGTCACCATCATCCCAACAAGAGCAAACTCCTGCTCTTTCCTTCCGTAGCCTCTGGGTATTAAATATACCCAGCGTCAACAGCAAACTAACTCTTCCCTCCTAAATCCAGATGGGGTGACCAAAGGGTGAAGGTGGTGGACACCTTTTCTTCAACAAGGTTTTATTGCAGGGGTCTCCAGATGCTGGTGACGTGTGTCCTACCAGGAGGCCCTGGAGGACCTCTGAAATCACTGCTGTGCCAGTCACGGGACTGCTTTCTGGAGAACGCGTTTCCCTTTTCTGCCCTTTCTGCCTGTGGTTTCGTAGGGTGCACATTTCACAGTGCTCAGCTGTGTCTCTTCTCAGAGATGGTTGACCACAGAACGGAGCGCACTTCCTGTTCTGGAGCTCGGAAGACCGGATTTGCTCATGCCAGGAAAGGTGGTGTGGGGCACTTGAACTAGGCTGCAGAAAGTCCAAGTTTGGCACCCAGATACAGCCTGAATTTCTTGCTGACTTTAAACCAGTTTGACTCCTTCTCTGGGCTGCAGATGTATCTGATAGACTATTAGTCCTACTCATGAGGGGCTACGTTGCTTGTGTAGACACCCAACGCAATGATGACCTCAACGGGGACACAGTGTCCTGGCATGAGACACACACGGCCGCCGCGGGAGCCGTTGTCACATGCGTTGTGATGGCTTTACGTGCCACCCAAGGAGCCAGTCTTACGGGGAGCTTTGGGAAAGACCCACCCAAGCACTGATGGCAGCATGGACAGGAGGAGAGGAGAAGCATGCAGATACTTCCCCTCTACAAATACAGCACAGTATATTTGCATTGGCAAATACAGAGTAATGATGAAAATCCTGGGCTCTGCAATGCGCCACATGACTTTCCTCCCCTAATCCACCTCTTCCGGGGAGTCCTCCCCACTGTGTCCTCACCACCTCTTTCCTTTTCCCCCAGGGCGATGGCGAACTTCACAACTCCTCATGCCTGGAGCAGAACCGTCAACACCTCCTCGGTCACAAGCAGCAGGGGAGACAACACGTACAAGTGCCTGTTTGATGAGGACTTCAAGTACGTCCTGCTGCCTGTCTCCTATGGCATCGTGTGCGTGGTGGGGCTGTTCCTCAACCTGCTGGCTCTCCATGCCTTCATCTTCAGGATCAAGAGGTGGAACGCCTCCACCACGTACATGTTCAACCTGGCCGTGTCCGACACGCTCTACGTGGTCTCCCTCCCGCTCCTGGTGTACTACTACGCCGTGGGGGACAACTGGCCCTTCAGCGTGGTCCTGTGTAAGATAGTCCGCTTCTTGTTTTACACCAACCTGTACTGCAGCATCCTCTTCCTCCTCTGCATCAGCATCCATCGATTCCTGGGCATCTGCTTCCCACTGAAGTCCCTGCAGTGGGGACACGTGCGCTATGCCCGGCGAGTGTCGGTCATCGTGTGGGTGGTCACCGTGGTGTGCCAGTCGCCCGTGCTCTTCTTCGTCACCACCAGCATGAAGGGCAACAGTGTCAGCTGCCACGACACGTCCAGCAAGAACCTCTTTGGCCAGTTTGTCATTTACAGTTCGGTGATGCTGGTGCTTCTCTTCTGCATCCCCTTCCTCATCATCATCGTGTGCTATTGCCTAATGGCTCGGAGGCTGCTACAGCCCACACGTGGTATCTCCCACAGGTCCCAGTCCAAAAAGAAGTCAGTTAAGATGATAATCATAGTCCTGGTGGTCTTCATCGTTTGCTTTCTTCCTTTTCACATCACTCGTACCTTGTACTACTCCTTCCGGAGCTGGGACTTAAGTTGTCAGACCCTCAATGCTATCAATTTAGCTTATAAGATCACCAGGCCCCTAGCTAGCACCAACAGTTGCTTGGATCCCATTTTATATTTCTTAGCAGGACAAAGATTTATGAAGTTTGCAGGCAACAAAATGCCAGGGAAAACCCAAAATGAAACAGCCTTGGGAATCATGCCCAATACTCACCTGAAAACCAGCAGTGACACTGAAACAATATCCAAGGATGGGAAGTCCTAGCGCTTCTCCATCACGTTATGGTGAGTACCCTGTTCCCAGTGGAAGGATTTATGCCATGTGTGAAGGGAGTTGATGGTACCTGGAGTCTCCTGAGGCCGGTGGTGTTTGCAGAGCCTGGGTTTGCACCCACTTCGGCGTGGTCCATGTTAAATGCACTGCTACGCAAGCTGCCATTTGGAACGTGTTTTAAGGACGATGTTGCTGTGGTTGTACCAAGGAACTCCATATCTGCACCTCTTCTGGCAAACCTGCCCGTAGGTCAACACCAAATAGCACCCGCCCAACAGTGCACGTTGGTGACCTCTGTGATGGTGGCAAAACGTGCCAGGGAATCATGCCCTGAACATTTAAGTTTTCTAAACCAGAAGAATGCAAAAGGCCTCTGAAAACTGAAGAATTAGATTTGCTTTTCTCCAGTTTCCCTGGCACACTATATTAGCAAATGTTTTTTGGGAGTTTTGTGCATCTTGGCAAGGGAAGAAAGGCTTTTGATTGATGAGGAATGTCAGCTGTGGTTTTAATAAACAGGTCGATAAAAATATCAAATGCAAATGCTGCCCACTGCAGGGAAGGAACTACTTTTCCCACATCTTTGACAGCTCTAGACAAACGTTTCCCCAGCTTCTGCCCATGCCTGGACAAGCCAGGAAGGGATTTCGAGGACTCATCCAAGGGCTGTTTTCCCATTGAAGGGGTTGCTGATGGATTGATACCCTCCATCCAATGGTGACTTGCTGGTATCATCACGTAGGTCCTCTGTATCCTGTAGCTCTGTAACCTGAAGAAGTGTGATGGGGTAAATGTCCTACTCACCAGAGACCTGCTAGGGCTTTGCTGCTCGACAACATCCACCTTTGAAAGGCTTTTAGCAACCCATAGCATTGTCTCCGCTGCTCCCTTTAATAATCATCCGCAGCTCATTAAAACTTAAGGGGGTTGAGCTCTTTATGCCTTGTTTTTAACTCTGTTATTAATGATTCAGATTTCCAGCAAAGGAGCCGTATTCTTGCTGTCGGCCTGGACCTTCCCTTGGAAATCTGGCAGTGCTGAATGCCAGGCTCGGGAGCCATAGTGTTAAATGTGGTGCTTAGGGAGCACCGTGTCCACTAGTCAGGACTAACCTTCTGTGTGGTTTAACTCCCGTTGGTGCATCTTTGAGCTCGGAAGTGACCCTGCTCCCGTCTCTAGTCCTAGACTTCTTCTCCAGCCTCGGCTGTCGTGACTGTCTTGCCCATGCTGATCCTTAGGGTCTGGGAAAAGGGAGGAAAACTTCGAATGGATTGCAAGTGGCTTGTGTCTCCTTCACCCAGGGATGCTCTTTGGGATAGTCTTTGGGATGGACTGCACCATCTGAGCAAAACCTCTTTTGTTCGGGTCTTTTCTGATCAGCTTTCTAGACATGGAGTTGACCTGCTTCATGCCAGTCCTGACTGGGTTTGGCCTTGCATCCCTCAGTCGGTCAGGACAGTTCAAACTAGGCTAGCGAAAATACCCACAAAACAATTCACTAGATGATCCACTCAGTCTTTCTCCCTGTAATTGCTGGGTTTAAGAGCAGAGAGTCCAGGCACGTGGTTTCCTTGCCCTTCCTTGCTGTTTACTCACCCCAAAATGGAAATTGTTTGTCCTGCAGAGCTGGACTAGTCCTATTTTGTGAATGCAGCCACGAGTCTATTTTAGGGGTGGACATTAGATACATTAGATACATCTGATCCTGGTTTAAAACCGACTGCTCCGACCGAAAAAGAGTTTCTCCCTTCCCTCCTCCTCCTAAACATGAGTTTGTGGCTTGCTGGAGGTAACGACGTGGCGCCACGGATGCAGCCACGTTAGAGCCGGGGCGCCTAGGACCCCATGGAGATAACTGGGAGGTTCCTGTGGTCCCGCTCCCCGGGGCCATGGTCCCATGGAGGGCTCCTGGCCTGACCAACATTGCCACGGCCACGGGAGACCATGAGGGAATTGCCTCCATCCGCGCTCAGCCCCATCTGTGAAGAGAAGCAGGACATTTGTAGGACGGTTCACCCCAACCCCTGTCTGATGTGGGTCCTTCTGGGTCCTTGGGTCCACACACTATTTGGGTTCAGAGCAATTGGAGAGGTACCATCTGGAAATTTATATATATACATATATATATATATATATTGTTATTGTTGGTAAATGCACTAACTTATACTAAAAAAGTGGGTTTTGTGATGACAACAACTGTATGTTTTTTATTTTTCTAACATGCAAACAGTTCAGATATTTCTTATAGGAAATAAATTTATTTCAACCATTAGTGCTCTTGTGTCATCTCCTCTGATGTGTGCGAAGAAGAGGGAAGAAGGCGCAGGAGCAGGACGGCTCAACACCACCCGGGAGCTGGGTGAGCTGCCCCCGAAAACCCAGGCTTCATCTTTGAGTTGACTTCAGTTTACCTTGTCCCCATCTCCCTCTTTCCAGAAATGCCCATTCCCAGAAATGCCCATTCCCAGAAATGCCCATTTCCAGAAATGAGCCCGTGCTCAGCCCCAGTGCTCTTGAAGGCAGGAGGACAGGAGAACCAAGAGAGGCCAACAGCGCTGGATGAGACTTAGGTGCCGGGGAAGGTCAAGGGCCATCCCAGTGCTCCCCACAAAGCCTCAGGTCCCACAGCTGGCCGAAGTAGAGCTCAGAAGCCACCAGGCAGGTTTCACATCCGTCCCCAGTGGCTTCATGGAGTTCCTGGTGGTTGCTGCACACCAGACCTGCACAGCCTGGCCAGGGTGACCCAAAATACTCTGGTTTGACCTTAAGCTGCTTGACAGAGGTCCAGGCAGTCTAGGAGATGCTCTGGCCCCAAGTGAGGTGATGTCCCTTGTAGTCCACTTGTGAGACCAAACCTTGGGACAACTCAGGCTCTGCCTAATCTCTCTTGAATTCAGGTCTGGATCTCCACTCACCCCTGATGCTCTCAGGGGGTTGATGCCACCATCAGTGATGTGATCAGTCTGGTAACTGGTCTGCTGGCTGGGTGACCCATGTCCCCGTGCTTGGTGGACACGTTCCTTGACTGCTCCGGTTGAAGATCGGACACGGCTGTTGGATGGACTGAGCAGTCCCCAGTCCCACCGTCTTTGTGCCTCACCCGGGGCCACCCGCAGCTTGGGCTGGAGAGAAATCCCTCCTTCTCATCCCGATCAAAAGAAACCAAGAGGGGGAGGTTTCCACCATCTAACCACAATCCCCAGGAAAAAAAAAAATCACTATTTTTCTTTGTAATTTATCTGTCGCCTGCTCCCAGCCTTGGCTCCTGCTACACCTTCCTCTGCCAGGGTAATGAGTCCTCCAGGACGCCGTCGTTTTCGCCTAGGAATTTATTACAAACGGCAGTCGAATCACCTTGAAATCTCCTTCGCGATAAGGTTGAATTCCCGTCCATGGACACGCTCGGTGACGCTCGGCTCCGCGCCGCCCTGGCTGAGTCACCGCGGCCCAAGGAGGAGAGTTTAGCAAGAGCAATAACCACCGAGGGAAGACAAGGAGGTCGCGGCGGCACTTCAGAGCAAAAACAGCAAACCGAGAAATCCGCTCTTTCCCAAGAGCTCCGCGTGCCGGAGCAGCGAGGGAAAGTGCACAGGGCAAAGGGTTTCCTGCTGCCCCAGACTCCCAGAAAGGAGGGAGAGGGCCAAGGGCAGCTCAACCTTCATATTAGACACCAGAGAATCTAAGAATCTCCCCCACATGGATCGGGTGACTTATCAAAAAAAAAAAAGAGCCCGGGCGGGTGTCTGAAATGACCCACACCAATCACCCGCCTTTGTGACCGGTTTATTTTAAGGTGTTTATAAGTTGAACACTGATATTTGCAGACTCCTTAGCAAATAAATGCCCAGGAAAAATCTCCTTTTCCCATGACAAGCTTTGGTTTTTTGCTTTATATTTTTAAATGTCTCCTTTGTGATCAAAATGAAGTTTGATGTCGGAGTACCTTCATGTTGAAATATCTGACAGCTTTTAAAATTCATGGAAATGATTTGTTTATTTTAAATAACAGAAGTGTGTTTGAAAAAAAAAAAAAGAGGATTTTTCTTTTGGCTTGGGGCAAAGACTAGTGAATCCTCTGCCATGCAAAGCCTCTAAAATGTGGGATATATATATATATATATATATTTTTCTTTCATGACCAGTTCAAAGCCACTGAGTTGTAAAATAGTCTGTGGGTGTTTCTCACCCCCCAAAAAAAACAGCTTCCCATGGTCATTCTGATCAGACAGCCCCTCAATGCGACATCCAACCCCACTGGATGGTGCCCACAAAGGCTGGGTGCCCTAGAAGTGGGACCCAGGCGTCCGGCTGCCCATAAGGGGTCCTGAGCAGCTCAGGCTTCCATGGTGGGCCCCAAAAATAGTTTCTTGGCATTTTGCTCCCCATCGTTAGGTAGAGCGACCGGCACCGCAAAACATCTGCCAAGAGCAGAAGGTCCCTCTCCCCCTGCCACTGTTGTGTTTGGCCCAAGCTCCAGGAGGCTGCGGGCGACATCAGGAGGCCTCTTGTCCTCTATGGGCCACCCCACAGTGGATGTGGCTCCAAAGGGACCAAGATAAATAAGTTGTTCAAGGTCCAGAAAGCGTCTCCAGCCCTTTCCTCTGCTGCAAGTCTACCCAGGAGGATGGTCTCATGGCAGCGACCCTGGAATTCCTCATTGCTCCGACGTAATCCTTTTCTCCGGTGGTTCCTCAGCATGGTAGGGAAGACTATGGTCCTGGTACCAGGAGACTGGATTGATAGTCAGCCTGTTATTTCTAACTCAGATACTTCTGCAGATGCAGGTTGAACCCAGAGCTGAGTAAGTCTGGGAAGAAATGTCCCACTAAAAAGAGGAATATAATCATGGAGATCAGGATCTGCGGCTGCTGCATCCAGGTTCATCCAACCACACAGGCCCCAAGGTATCTTCTGAATCATCCCAGAAACCCACCCAGCTCCATGACCTTCGGCTCAGGAGATGCTGCAAGAGCCTGACCCTGGATGTCTCCATCCCTGCTCTATCTTTGTATTCCCTGTCCTCAGGATGTCCCGGCGGGTGTCAGGGTACAGAGATGCCACCCTGGGGCTCGTGAGCAGGTGCCCGTCTCAGATCCAGCGGGGGATTTCCTGCTTTCTGCCTTCCAGACCTGCTTTTCCTTGCAGGACTTGTTCTCCTTGAGCGGGTAACGCTGCTGCCGCAGAGTCCTCTGCCGGCAAAAAGGGGATGTGGCAGCAACGAGGCTGGAGCCGGTGACGGGGGCGGCTGGGGGAGCCCAAAACCCAGGGCTGATACCCAGTCCATTCCCAGCAGGTAGGATGGGCTGGGACACTGTACCCAAAAAGGGGCGTTGGAGCCCTAGTGCTTCATTTATTCATGTGCAAATGGTGATTTCTGCCCATTCAAATGCAAAATGTACCCCTCCTTCCTTGCCTTGAGCCCGAAGCCACCCCGAGCACCACAGCCTCAGCCGCCGGTGAGGTTTGGTCGCCCGCATTTGGGACATCTCAACGCGCTCCGAGCTGCCGCAGGACACAGAGTGCTCAAGTGCTACCACCAAGGTTCGTAGATTGGAACCGGGAGAAAACCGCCCACCGCAGCAACTGGGTCCAACACACCAGGACCAGCCTCAGGGACAGGACACCTAGACTCCAGCTAACACTGGGAGCATCATTGTGCCCCTAGAAGTACACTGTGGTGCCGCCTTGCTGTCCCCGTCCTTACTCTTCCCCTACTCTCCCTTCCTCTTCCTCCAGGCCATGCCTTCACAGCCAGGGTCTTGGTTTTCATCCCCTCTTCCCAGGCCAGCCCAGAGACACTTTCCAGGGGATGGAGATGTTTATGCTCCCTTTGAAGTTCTCCTTGCCAAAGCAGAGCAGCAGCATGGGATGAGAATCCACCTCCCTTCCCATGGCCGTGGATTTTAAGGCCGAAAAAGGGGCCCAGGCATCCTCTGTCTGCTTTTCATCCAGCCTCCCACCCGCTGCTCCCAGTGCTGTCCCTGCCCACAGCGTAAAGACTCAATGTTTGTTTAACTTTCTTTTCTCCTCTTCGGGTCAGTCCATCCACTTCATTCCCTCCTGAACCACCAGCCACAAGTCCCCTTGGCCCTGCTCCTGCTTCATCACCCAGTTTTCCAGTGCAAAGAGCACTCTTGACCTCTTAGTGCCTGAACAGGACTTAGAGAGTCAACCTTGGGGCAACCAGGTCCATGAGCAGAGGTGGAAGCAAATGTGTGATTTGGACACCTGCACTGGGGAGATCTTTGCCACTTACTGACAACAACCTTTCATTTCCACCAGCTGCAGGGAGAAGGACCTTCTCAGGACATTCCTCATCTCTGACGAATGTTGATGTCCATGCTAAGTCTACGTGCTCTAACAGGAGGGTTGTGCCAAGGGGAGCCTAGATCTGCAGCTTCAAGAAGGTCTTTCTTGTTTGTTGCTGCCCTGCTATCTATAAGGCAACACAAAGCGCTATGAGGGGGGCATTACGCCGGCTCTCTTGGAGCTCTTCGATGGCCCTATTGCATACACTTAACAGCAGGAGCATCCCCTGGGATTGTAAGGGGCCAATGCCTGAGAGAGGGCACGTCCCCCATGATAATTTTTCCAAAGGCAAGTACCCAGCCTGAGCTCACTCTGGGAGTCACCGGAAAGCACGGATGCTCCCCAGAGATGCTTTGATTTCTTCCAACCCAGGGGAAGGATTTCTTTTCTGATTTCCAAGGAGTTGTAGAGGATTAGCTCAGATTACAAGGCTAGAGTAGGATTAACCTGGGCAATTATATATTGCCTCCAGGCTAGGAGAGTCCATAGGAGCTAGTCATCCCAGGTTTCCTCTGCTGCCAGGGAGAGGAAGGCTCTCCAAGGGGCAATGCATCTTCCCTGTGGACATCTGGTGGGGAGCGAGCCCCTCCACTGCAGTGCAGGGAGTCCAGGGGGACCAAGTCTGGCAGAGCCACCTATGCTGGTGGCACCTCCCTCTGGGTAGATGTCTGAATTCCCATGGGAGACACAGACAGGCTCAGAGAGGGTTTAAGGACCCTTGGAGGGCTTCAGTCCAACCGCCGGCTCAGAGCAGGACTAGCTCCAGAATTAGACCAGGCTCTTCACACTATGTCTGTGGCATTGGTCACCTCGTCCCAGAGTGGTATCTCAAGGGGACCAGGCAATGCATGACCCAGAAATACCCATTTCTCCCCACCCACTTCAGAGAGAGTCTGGGCTGGCCAGCAAAGAAGCTGTTAGACGGGATCAATCCACCCCAAAGGGCCCCTCCAGCACCTCGCAGGGCCTTGCTCTCTGCAGGACACCTGATACTCAACCGTCTCACCCCTCCATCCTCCCTTAGGATTAGCTCTCGAGGCTGTGCCTTAAAAATAGCTGCCCGGGGGCAGGGGATGCATTGCTGCCATTGCAACGTCATTGCAGCCAGCGGCAGCTCCTGCAGACCCAGAGCACGGGGGAGCCCTGCGTGAGCACACGGCTGCACGCGACCCCAGCTCGCTGCCGGCAGCAGCCTCGCAGCCCTGCGCTCTTGCCAGGTGCTCGTGACAGCAGCCAGAGAGCCCCAAGGCTTTGCCAAGGAAATGCCGGAGGCCACGGAGCAACTCTCAGGCTCCCTCCCCATCTGCTCTTCATTAGGCGCATCCAGCTGGGTGGTCCGAGCTCCTTAACCTGCTTTCGGAGGCCCGTGCCTGACTCCCGGGGGGACACGCACGCACCAGTCTGATGTTTCCGGCGGCCCTGGTTTTGCTGGCTGGGAGTAGGAAGCAATGAAGCTGCTTTTGGGGAACATCGCGAATTGTTCAGCCCCCAGAAAAGGTGTCACGGATCCAGACGGACAAGCGGCTGCGACCCTCCTGACTGAGCTATGCGCAGTGTCCTATGGCCTCAGTCCATCTTAGAATTAATACCCAACGAACCCTAAGTCTCATCTGACTTTCTGGGCTCATTTGCATTACAGAAATTCATCATTCCCTTGCAGGTGCTGCAACACAGGACATCCAGCTTCAGGCTCCTCTCTAGAGAGGCAGATCTCTCCTCTTCAAAGCACAAAACTTGGAGGAAGAACAACCCCTCATAGCACAGAAATGCTCCCATCCCCAAAATATTTCCCTTTTCTGTCCCAGTCTGGAGATGACTCCTCACTTATGGTAACTCTCTAACCATTTCAAGAAGGAAGCTGGGAAGAAACTTGATGGAAAAATTAGAACAGCTGTTCTTCGTGGTTGCCCATAGATGGAGGAAGAGAGCTTCACCCCGCTGGGATCTCTCCTTCGGAGATCCTGGTAAGGAGGCTGTGCTGTGTTTGGAGGCCGTTTTCCTTCTGTCTTGTCTGGTCTGTGTGATTTAATGCCTATCTTGGCGAACGTTGGCCATGGACATTGGCCATGGCCTTCACAAGTCCCCAGTACCCAGCACCGTGAGAATGCATAAGGCAAAAAGAGTCACTCTAGGAGGCCATGGACCCTCTAAAGAGATTCCCCAAAAGAAGTTCTTTGCAGGAGAAACAGGTCAAAAAGGTCCTCTCTGGGGTAGATAGAAGTAGAGTCATTGACATCGCCAGGGATGAGTCCTGCTGCATGTCAGCAGCGACATCCTGCAGACTCAACTGCAGAGCGATGGGATTCGCTGGAGGGAGATTTCCCCCACCTAGGCATCCTGCAGCTCGGAGACTGACACTGTTTGGGGATGGAGATGATTTTGAGGGAGTGGTTCAAGCCTCAGGACTGTTGAAAGCGACGCTTTACATTCAAAATCCAATGGCTTGTTTGGGAAATCCATAAGCATTTCCTTCTTATTTCATAGAATCATAGAATCATAGAATGCTTAGGGTTGGAAGGGACCTCTAGAGATCATCTAGTCCAACCCCCCT
>JAYECN010493936.1:0-15320 GCA_035222435.1 Microcambeva ribeirae
GCGCGCGCGGCAGGGGGCGGGACTTCCGGGGGGCGGGGCGGGGCCTGCGGCGGTGGGCGGCCATGCGGGTGCGGATCCGCGGCTGGAACGGCGTCGCCTCCTGGCTCTGGGTGGCGAACGACGAGAACTGCGGCATCTGCCGCATGGCCTTCAACGGCTGCTGCCCCGACTGTGAGTGCGCGGCGGGACGCGGCGCGGCGGGCGCGGCGCAGCGTGCCGTGACGTAACGCAGCGCCGCGTGACGTAACGCGGTGTGTCCCCCCCCCCAGGCAAGGTGCCCGGCGACGACTGCCCGCTGGTGTGGGGGCAGTGCTCGCACTGCTTCCACATGCACTGCATCCTCAAGTGGCTGCACGCGCAGCAGGTGCAGCAGCACTGCCCCATGTGCCGGCAGGAGTGGAAGTTCCGTGAGTGACACCAGTGCCGCGACACCGGTACCGCAACAGCGCGACTCCAGGCCGGGCCAGCACCCCCGCACCGCTGCACCCACCCTGGGCCGCGTGTCCCACCACGGCGCTGCCCCATGTGCCGACAGAAGAGGAAGTTCCGTGAGTGGCACTGGCACCAGCACCACAACACAGCACCAAGACACTGTCATGCGGCACCAGGAGCGGAGCTTCTGTGAGTGACACCGACATCGTCAGCACCAACCCCGCCACTGCACCGGTATCGGCACCGCCGCATCGGGCTGCACCCGCCCTGAGGAGCAGAGCACGGTGCAGCCCGGCCCCACCGCGCGGTCAGCGCTCCCCACAGCGAGTCGGCCCAGCCAGCCCCCACTGTGGGGCCCAGCCCAGCACGCGGGTGCCGGGGCTGTTGCCTTCACTGCCCGGCAGGGCCTGGGGCTGCCAGTCCTGTCCCCGTGCCGTGCTCTGCTCCATGGACCCCTGGCCGGGTAGCACTGAGCCCCAGCCCCGCTCCCAGCCCACGTGGCTCCCAATAAACCCCTTGCCGTGATCCGTGTGTCCTGGTGCTTCAGGGCTTAGGGCAGAGCAGCCAGCCCGACAGCAGGGAGAATTCAGGGGGGCACAACCTGGTGCCAGGCTGGGACCTGGGGCCAGGACCTGCTCCCAGCCCTGCGCAGCCAGCGGGGGTGGGTGCTGGACACGCTGACAATTGGGATGAGCCGCCACTTCCCAGGAATGCCGCCCCAGGAGGCGGCTCCGCAGCGGCGGGGGCGGCGCAGAGCAGGTGGGCACAGCACCTCCCCACCTGCCTATAAAAGTGGTGGTGGCAGCTGCCCCGCGCGGCAGCCCCTGCAGGCACCATGCGCACCGCCCACTGCCTGGCGCTGGCGCTGGCCCTCGCCCTGCTCTGCCGCCCCGCGGCGCCTTGGTACAAGCAGGCGGCCGGACCCAGCTACTACTCAGTGGGCAGAGCCTCGGGACTGCTCTCCGGCCTCCGCCGCTCACCCTATATTCGCCGCACTGACACGGATGGCGCTGCCGAGCGCAGCCCCAGCGCACAGCCACACGCTGCAGTGAGTACCGGAGAGGGATCTGCTGGCGACGGCAGGGCACGGGGCATGGCGGGTACCGTGTCAGGCAGGGCTTGTCACCACACAAGCACTGGGACCAGCAGCAGGGTCTGGGTGCTCCGTGGGGTTTTGCATCTCCAGGAGCTGCAGGAATCAAGTCGTCTGCCCATGGGGGCTCTGGAGCTTTCCCCATCCCCAGGGAGGCTCTGGGATGCAGCGGGGACCGGTATACGCAGCTCCTCTGCAGGGCTCCAGGGCACAGGGACTGGGAGTGCTGCATGGTCCCCAGGGCACCGGCTGTGCTGCGAGGGCTGGGACTGGGACCCCTGGCCTGCAAGCCCCGGCGCACAGAGGGCTCCCAGTATCCCGCGGTGCCGCACTCTGCTCGTCGGGGCAGTTGGTGCCAGTGCTGATGCCCTTTCCTGCAGGTGCCATGTGTGACGGATGTGTCCCCCAAGCTGCACAGCTGCCAGCCGCTGCCCAAAGTGCTGGGCTTCCTGCAGTGCAAGGCGGACGTGACCATGTCCTTGGACCCTCTGGAGTGCACGGAGGTCTGACTGGGACCAGCCCATCCCAGCAGCGCCACTGCACCAACAATAAACACATTTGAGCTGGATCCATCTGCTGTGTCCTTGTGGGCTGTCGGGGGGCACAGCGGGGTACAGGACCCTGCGGATCTGCCCCAGCCGCCGCTCTGCCGCCCAGGAGCTTCATCAGGCCCTGTGTGGCAGGGACAGAGCCATCAGGAGCCTGGGAGCTACTGGAGCAGCTGGGTGGCTGGAGCAGCAGGGAGGCATGGGCAGAGGGGGCATGGGGCCTAGCGTCACCTGCCTAGGGGGTCGGGGGGCAGAGAGGCTCTCTAGGCCACAGGGGTTGTGGGGCCTGACCTGGCACGTCCCAGCTGTGAGAAGGGATTGCACCAGCAAGTGGTGCTGCTGCCGGGGCTGCATCTTGGCCGCAGAGCAGCTAAGCCCCTCATGCAGCCGCTCGCAGCCTGAGGACCCCTGTGCTGGCCGGGCACTAGGGACGCTCTGGGAGCCAGCGGGAGGGCAGCTTGGCTGTGAATGGAGTGTGACAGCGGCCAGATGCCCATGGTGTCCCCAGGCGTGGGACAGGTCCCCCAGGGCAGGCAGGAGACAAGGGACAGGGTGGCAGGAGGAGAGACTGTCCCTACAGTCACCACGCTGGCTGCGGACCCGCACAGAGCAGGCTCGGGGTGCGGCGCAGGGGCCTGTGCGGCCAGGGGGCTGCACTCCTTTAACAGCCCTGGACTGGGCTGGGTGGCACCAGTCCTGCCACCTGCAGTCCCCAGACTGACCCCCCCACCCACCCATCTGCAAGTCCCAGTCTTGGCCCCTGGCAGCCCCTGACCAGCTCGTCCAGCCCCCCGCAGTGCCAGTCGGCCCCCCCAGATCCAGGTGCTGCCTTCCAGGCAAGGGAGACAGGGCCCGAGGGGGAGACAATCCCGTCATGCCCTACGTGCGCCCTCATGTTTTCAGTCTTGTCCCCAGACAGGCCCTGTTGCATGGCCGCACGCTGCAGGGAGCCCTGGGGACACACGACAGTGCCCAGCACAGCTCCTGTCCCCCACCCCAGCAGGGGCAGCGCGAGGGAAGTCACTGTGCACAACTTCATGAGCCAGAGCCCAGAACTTTTGCAGGAAAGAGAGAAAACAACACACAAAAATAACTTCACACTTGACATTCACAAACTTTTCTTCAAATTTACCATGCTAATTTTTGCCCTTGGGGACACAGAGGCTGTCAGCGAACACAAGTGTGGAAGGAGAAGGGCCCAGAGGCGCTAGGGGTGAGCAATACCAAATGCAAAAATTTCTGTTCAAAAAGGCAGGAAGCCCAGAAGGAAGAGCAGCTACCCCCGGCAGAGCTGAAGCGAAGCTGAAGTTTCCAGGCAAACAAGTGAGCCCAGGAGGCAGGCACCCAAGCACTGTGCAAGCAAAAATTAAATAGTTTTGCCATTTTTTAATAACAGCTGCACCTGCTGGCAGGCCAGAGGCATCTCCTTCACACAGGAATGCTCAGCCTAGGGCGGATTCGTCACTGCGGACAAGTTGTTTGTTTTTAATTATGAACTCTTCCGTAGCCTCTCCTTGTGCCGCAGCGGGGCTGGTCCCGCTCCAGGCCAGGCAGCAGAAGCAGCTGCGCCAGCCCAGGGTGAAGCTGCACAAGGGCAGTGCGGAGGAGGGGGAAGCGGCTGCAGGAGCAGGAAGCTGCTGCAGGTCCCTGGCTCCCTCCCTGGCACTGCCCCCATCCCAGGCGGCAGCACCCGGCCTCAAGGGACAGCATCGGCAGCAGACGCTCCTCCATCTCCTCCCGATCCCTGCTCATTACACAGTGGCCCAAGTGCAGCGACACCAACCTCCCCAGGCAGCCTCTGCTGCTGCAGGAAGTGCGAGCCCCAAAGCAGAGCACAGCAAAGGTCCCCTCCCACTTCTAGCCCAACTCTCCAGCAAATTCAGCACAAGAGCAAGCGGCTTCTGGCTTTGTGGTGAGCTCTAACCCCCACGCCAGGACCAATCTAGCACCTCACAGAGCTGAGCTCACACAGCTGCCCCTGTGTGAGCAGGCTGTGTTCACACCTCCAGCCAACGCTCAGGCTCTTCTAGTTAAAGCTCTTAGGGAAAGGCCTCTTCTGGAGATGTTTTCACCCAAAGGCTTGGCAGCTTTCTGCTACTTAGGCTGAAGGCCCAAGGAGATTGACACACAACTCCTTAACATTTTATTAGTGATCAGCAACAGAAGTGCACAACAGAGGACAGGAAGAGCCAGCCCGGACGACGGCACAGCACAGTGCAGGGACAGCCGGGCACCTGGCATGACGCCTGGAATGTGAGAGGCAACTTCTCCTGCCCCATGTGCCTGGGGCCCTGATGCTTCTCATGGGGGGAACACGATGCATTTCGATCTTAAGGGAGCTGGATTTCCAGCTCACAACGTAACTCTGGTGGTAACACCCAAAAGACACAAGGTGAACTGCAGCTGGCAGAACTCTGAGCACGGTCTGCATGGAGAACCAGGTCTCCTGAAAATCTTGCAACAAGAAGAGAATTTGTCTCCTTTCCCCCCCTGCAACATTCCCATTCCTCACGCAGAGAAACTCCCGCACGCTGCACCGAGGTCTCTTGCCTCATTCGCCCCTTGGCAGATAGTGAGCTGTGCCGGTTCCGAGGGAAACAAACGATGCACCCGTCAGGGCTGGAGAAAGCCTTTATCCAGTTAGACCAGGAGTAGCTTTGTCTGATGTTTGTGCAGACGCAGCAACAGAGAAGAGTCAACATAGGAATATTACAGCACAGGACACAGTCAACATCTCCAGCAGCAGTCACGCTGACCCCTAACATCCATAACCTGCCCACAGGAGGAACTAGGAGCGCTGCATCCTTTTCCCTGGGAAGGTTGTTGTCTCCAGTCTGTAAAGCAGCCCTCAGAATGAACTGATAGACTGTTCTGAAACGCAGACCTCAACCAGGACAGCAAAGCCTGGAACAGGACAGAAGGGGCCCAGGGTGCTGTTCCACTTCCCCTCTACTAAAAGCGAGAAATGTCAGAAGGTAAAAGCACATCAACATGTTAAAACATTAGTTAGAATTAAAACCATTTTCTCATTTTCAAATCTCCTCTTGGGAAAGGGAACAGGGGCTGATTAATGGCGGGAAAAACTAGGCATCAGGATCCCAAACTCATTATGTCTGTATAATTAGTGCAAGAGGAGCTAGGACAGACAAGGGTGGATAACATCCTGTGCATGCCAGCAGCAGCGTCCTTGTTCAGGACTCCTCTCAGAAAAGCTCTTTGCTCCTCCAGAGGGGTGAGGCTGCAGCATTTTCCAAGCCAGACATCAGTTCCCTGCTGGCCTAGTGCTTGTCTTCTTCGAGTTTCTTCATAGCCTCCAACACAGCCAGCTCTTTCGCTTCCTTCTTCTGGTTCCTAGCTTCAAATTCCAGCCTGCAAGGATCAGGACACTGCATGAGATCTTCATTCATCCCTATCTCTAGGAGACTAAGACCAGCTGGCAACAGGGGTGCAGCTGCCATCTCCTATGCAGCTTTGTTCCAAGAACCTCATCGCTAATCCCCACAGGCCTCTTCTACAGCCCGGATCCAGCTCATTCCCATGACTGTTAACATCACTCCAGAAGATTCCCCCACCATACAAACACTGTGGATCTCCCCCTCTGCAGAAGATGTTGTTATACCATGCTTAGTTCATCCAGGGATGGACCACTTAGTACTGCAATATCACATTCAATTTTACAACTGGCCTGAGCTGAAGACACCGAAGGTGAAGGTTTCAGGCTGAAAAGAGCAGAGCTCTGAGCGTAACGGAATGTTGCATCCCCAGAAACAGAGCAAGGAAATTGTATCGTTAATAGAGAGGGAGGAAAAATAATAAAACACATGCAGTGAAGGACATTCTGACAGCAAAGTGTAGCTATTCCTTTTCCCAAGCAGCCTACCCAAAGTTTCCAAACAAAGCTGTGGAAGGAGGAGGACCTGCCACTGATTTCTTCTCTTCTGTGCCTTTAGGCAACTTTCTTTCTTCCTCTTTGATCCTGTTAATTAGTCCTCAGACAAGTTACACCAAAGAGAGTGTGACAGAACTGGGAGATGAAAAAAGCCAACCTGTTCTTGATGATTCTTTGCACAATCAAATCTGTGGTGAGATTGTTGCCACTGTCCACTAGCTGGAAAATACCACGTCTCTTTGGTTCCTGTGAACAAACGCAGCAGGCTCAGCTAGGAAAAACATGCAGGACTTCTGGATTTACAGCTCAGTAAAAAAAAAAAAAAGCCGAGCAGAAGTCACAGCAGGTCTTGTGGGCACCCAGCCAAGCACGACACAAAGTGATCTCCTAGGAAGCAGAATAAATCACTGCCAAAAGCAGCGCTTCACATATATGGAAACTGAGCTAGGCTGCCTAGGGCTGGCACAGAGTAAAGATTAGAGGATTTCTCCCTCTGCCACAAAGGCATTAGTAACAAGCAAAACAAAACAGTGACTAATAGAACAGAGCTGTCGTGAATGACTTAGAGGCTCTGCTCCAAGTATCTACCTCGAAGAAGGATGAAAAAGAGTCAGCTGCCAAGGACGTGCCGGGGTAGCATCCCCTGCAGTACAGATTCTCACCTCGGGAACATGACCAAAGCCATGCTGTATCTATCACGAATGGGGACAGAGGCAGAGAGCAGGGAGCAGGCTGACAGCAGCCGGAAGCTCACCTCATACGGATCAGAACCATCCTTGTCTCGCACCACCTCAGTCATCCCGTGGCACACAAGCGTTACCTGTAAAAGGGCACAAAGTCACTGATGTTATCATGTCCCCTCCAAAAGAAAGGAACTTTCCCCACCACTTCACTACAGTGTAACCTGGAAATGCTGGAAATGAGCAAAGCCAAGCCAATGTACCAGGCTTGGCAATGCTTCCCGAGCTCCCTGAAATCATGCCAAGCAAGACAATCTCTCTTCTACACCCTGGTGTTTTCCTACTCCACTTCAGGTCCTTCAGCACATCAGTGACCAACATCTTCATGAACATTACCTACACACAGCAACCCTCACCCTGAAGTGATCCAGCAGATCAGCAGTGACGGCGTAGGGGGCTCCAATCACCACTTCTGAGACATACTAGAAGAGAAATCAGGTAAAGTGTCCTGGTTCAAGAAAAAACAGCAGAAGCAGCAACAACAAAAACAACACATACACAGAATCCACCTTGTTTCCTAAACAGACTTGAACAACTCATCTAGTTATGACTTTGGGAACTCAAGTAAAGGAATTTGAAAGTGAGTTTACCATCCAGTGCTTGTCACATAGCACCTGCTTCTTCCACTAAAAATACACTCTGGTAATGTGTATATAGCAAATCCAAAGATTAATTGCTCAGAGAAAGCAATTCTGGGGCTTCCTACATTTGTTTGTCAGGAATTTTCTCCCCTGGTGCAAAGGGGTGGATACCTTTCTGCAAGAACGCAGTCATCTTTAACATAGTGCAGAGCAAACCTCTGCAAGGAATTCTGCCTTTTTGTTTTCAGTGGAAGAGAGATGAAAGGGCTCCATACCTCTGGTTAGCCAGGATGCCAGATGAGCCCAGCAACTCCTCACAGGAGCACACTAGGACCTCCAGCAGCCAAAGTGACCAGTCTTTGCCTTTTCCGTGCACATTAAAGAACACACGCAAGACTGTTGGCTAGTAAGTGAGCAACACCAACTCCCAGGAAATTTCTACAAGAATGCAGGAGTGACAGAGCTGTAGACACTTACCCTACAGGCTAAAACACTGAGCGTTCTTTCGTGGATGTTCATGATGGGATAGTTCTTCCCTTTGTAACGGTTTACTTCCTACGGCAAAGCACCAGCCACCATTAGAAGAGACAAAGCAACCCCTTGCCCCTCACTTCCTCCCAACACCGAAATCCTGCATTGGCCAGCTCAATTCTCTCCTTGGCCTCCAGAGCACAGCATGCTTATTTCAGAAAGAGCAGATGCCAAACTGCTCCGTCGGTGAGGTAACGTGGTCACAGGAGTCAATGCTTTGGGCAATGTCAGATTCAGACCTGGTCAAAGTGCAGCCCAGCAATGATGTAGGGTCTTTCTGCCAGCTGGTGAACCTTCTCCAGGAAATCCACATGCCCAATATCTGCAGACCTATTTAAGGAAGTGGAGCTAACCTGGCAAATAAGGGGGAAGAAGCAGGAAACAAATGCCCTGGGAAACCGCAATGGAAGACAGGTAACCCAAGGATTCTATTTTTATATCACTAGCTGTCTGTGTGCTAGGAACAGTTGCTTCCTTCCTCCTCTGGTTCCACAGGTTCTGAGCAAAAGCCAGGCATCTTTTTAGCTTCAGCTTACATAGTTTTAGTACTGCTTTTGTCCAAAATTTCTGCCCATTTCAGGTGCTCTGGCACATAGCCTCAAAGACTGTCCTGTCCTGGGGAGGAAGTCTACTCCAAATGCCCTGCACTTTCTAAGCAGCAGTCACTTGATCTGTGACAGCTAGTCCTCAGAATGAATGTAGAATATGATCTTAGAATATCCAACCATTTTTTTTTTTTCTGAAGTCCTCCAACAGCCAGAATCCCCTCTGCAGTGGACCTGTAGCTCTTTTCTCAACATCCTGTGACTTGCTAAGAACCAGCCAGTAAGGACTCCTGCCTCCTCCCTCACGTACCCACCTACAGAAAAAAAAGGAGAGGGAAATATCCTAATCTGGTGCCTGAAAGTGTGACAGTATCAGACAAGCAGCCCAGCACCACTCTCTTGACAAAACAGCGTCAAGGATATGGAAGAGGTCGAAGGCTCCAGCCACATAGATGATGGTGTCTCCTGGCTGTGGTTCCTTTCCGGATGCAAACTGGATTATCTTCTGAGATGTCTGAAGAAACTGAGAGACTCCAGTCCAGGGACTGCGACCTTTTGGCCCCTAAGAAAACAAACAGGCTGCGGGTGGTAATTTGGGCAACACACACATTCCCCAGAATACAGCTGCAGGCAGGACTATACCTAGAGAGAATCACAGCTCTAGGCAGCTTGCACTTCTTACAGACCTGCACTATCTGAGCAATCTCACAACCACCCCTTTCCTCTTTGTCAGGCACAGTCTGCTCGTCTGCCAAGCAGGCAGGTAAGAAGGTGCAAAGAATAAAGTTCAGCACGGAAGGTGGCTGCAGCACAGGCCAGGATTTCCCCAGGCAGACCTTAGGGGCGGCAGCAGCACAGGGGCTCCAACCCGCTCCCGCGCGCGGCCCGGCACTTTAGCGCCACCAAGCGGCCACGGGGGGCGCAGCCGCTGCTGCCGTGGCACGCGCCGCACGGAGTGGCCCGCGGGGACCGCGCACCCGCGCACGGCCGCACGGCCGCAACAGACCCCCAGCGCCCGCTGAGGATAATCCAACACGTAGCGGACCAAAGAGGGGTCTTCAGCCAGGTCTGCAACACCAGGAAACCCCAGTGAGTGAAGAAATTGCTCAGGCTGTAGGCCCGGGGTCTTGTTAATCAGGGACAATCCCACAGCCAGGAAAAGAAAGAGCCTGATAGCTCTTTCGAGGAGCTGAATCCCAAGGGAAATGGAGGGGCAGGGGGGAGAAGGCCATCAACCACAAAAGCCCAGTGGTTGCAGCAGGTCTGTGGTGCCACTAAAACAAAGTTCACTGCACCAGCGCGCTTGGCCTGGCACAGCCCCACCTACATATTGCACTGACTGCAGTAGCTACTCCACAGGGGTGGCAGAGATTTACTGAGGTTACTACTAAACGTGAAAAAGTCAGGAGGACAACACAGGCCCAAAAGCACATTTATAATCCTTATCAGGCCAGGAGGGGAACAGCCAGACATTCAAGCCCAGCACTCACAAAATTACCTTCCCGAAGTTGTCGGTGTGTTTCCGATAGTCTAGGTCCTCATCCTGCAGAGAGAGCAAAGAATGAAAATGTTTAAGCACTCACTCAAAAATATGTTTGCGTGTTAGTCCCTACTCAGGCTGGACAGCATTGATTCTTGGTATTAAATGCTGATAAACTAGTTAATATCTAAACTGCAGTCATGTCCCAGCATTAGTTAGATAGAATCTGCCCTCATTTGATCCCAGTCTGGCACCACACAGCGACAGTCGTTCTTGCACAACCTGCAGAGCTCAGTGTTGTGCACCTACGTTCTCCGCAACTGCACAGGCCCCTCCTGCACAGGGCAAGGTCCCTGCCTCCTCCAAGGACATACCACTGGGGACAGGCTCAGATCTCTCCGCAGCTTGTTGTACTTTGTCATCTCTTGATGTGAATTTACCTACTAAAACTAAGCCAGTCTAACAGCTCAGCACACTAGAAAAAGGATCTCCTTCACCCCCTAAATTCCCTTTTCTCTCTCATCTTGTCCCCACTATTACCTAGGTGTTTCAATCCCATTCCTTCACGTTCACAAGCAGGACACTGGATTATATACCAAGTCGATTCAACTTACTAATACTGCAGAAAATAACTTTACTTTTTTCTTTGGTGATGTTAGTTTTCTACTGTGCAGTTAGCTGAGCAGACTCAAGAAGATGAGATTCAGAGACAGCAGTAAGCAAAAAATGCAGCTCAGTGGTAAGATTGGTACTGACAGCAGAGACAACTAGATCAATGTGGCTGTGCTAAGTACTTTCAATCTCAGACAAGCCACAGGCTAGCCCATATTTCCCATAACATTCCCAAAGCTCACATCAACTATCAGAGATCAAAGCTTTTATTTCCCCACTCCCTTCAAGGCAACATGGGATCTACAAAGGTTTAAGCAAATACAAGCAAAAGATTCTGCTACCACTGCCCATAGTCAGCTTGCCAGTTCTCCATGCACAGAGCACCCAGACCTAAGTGCTCCACTGCCATTTGGGACAGCAAAAGGCAAGAGCTGGATTATGTCCTAGGCTACAAACCTCCACCACCCACAGTCCTCTGACTCACTATGTTGCTGTGGTGCGCCTTAGTCATGAGCAGCATGCGGCCAACCAGGTCAGTAGTGGACACACCCTGGGTGCGTTTGCATTCCCTGCAGGGAAACAAGCAGAGGATAAAGCAGCAGCTATAGGAGCATATGCCTTTTTCTGACCCCCACTATCACAGGAACACCTGAGAAATCTGCTAAATCCGAACTAGGGAATAGCCTGAGAAAAAATGCTTCCCACTATCAGCTCTCCATGTAGAATATAATATTTGTTTCCTAAGCCTCTGAATCTTTATTTGCCCCA
Organism: Microcambeva ribeirae; assembly: GCA_035222435.1. Classification (NCBI taxonomy): domain Eukaryota; kingdom Metazoa; phylum Chordata; class Actinopteri; order Siluriformes; family Trichomycteridae; genus Microcambeva; species Microcambeva ribeirae. The sequence goes on from JAYECN010493936.1 coordinate 11,220, forward strand.
CAGGAGCTTGTAGAGCCTTCCCTGAAGAGCTAACACCTAGGAGGCTTCAAGACAAGAATTGCCATATGCCAGGGACAGGAAGGCCCTGCCAGTCAGCTGCTAGCCTGCAACATTTCCTAAAAGCCACAGGTGTGAGAGCAATGACAGCTCTGACACATTACAGCAAATGAATGTGTGACCTAAAGACAGCTAGGTTTTGTCTGAAGTCCCTTCAGGGTAGGAGCTCCCAGAAATTCTGCACAAAACAGGATAAGAAATTAAAGTGGCAATGGGTTACCTGTATCGTCCAGCTGCCTTCACTTCTTCGTAAGTATCCTTGCCATCTATCGTTAGTGTGATATCATCTACAGAGAGAGAAGAGCCTCAGAATCACATCCACACACCTTCCTGCACAACTCCTATCTTGGAAATACAGTGGTAGCTGAGTATGCCTACCACACTAGTGAGACAAAACCTCCTGCAATCTGAATCTCAGCCAACATTTGCATCCCACCAAAGTGTCAATGATTTGTACAACTTCCCTAATTGTGGAGAAAAGCATATTCCCGGGATTACCCCATCTAGCCCATTCTCTTTTAGATAAGCCAGAAAATCTGATCCAGTTGCCTCCACAGTGAGTCCAAGAGCAGACATGACTGAAGCACTGTCTGAATAACAATAAACAGCTCCCATTAACCCCAGTGTTGAAAAGCAACTTTTTTTTTTTTCTAGCCCTCGTTTCAGCCATTAGTTCATGCTACAACTTTCCCAATTAGTTAAACAACAACCATTCCCACTTCTATAACGACATTGGTAGACCTTTTGAAGTTTCTAATAAGTTAAACAGAGTAGGCTTTGTTTCACCCTAAGACTATGCTAGCACTAAAAGTTAATTCTGGTTCTTACTTAGGCATGGTTTCCAAATCATCCCACAAAAACACCTCTCACCTGAATTTAGCAATAGTTTCAAATATTCACAAGGGAAAACCTAAGTAGGCTTTCATCTGGCAAAACTCCCAGTGTACAGTGCAGGCAACTGGTAACTCACTAGTGCTTGCTCTTACATAATTGCTGTGGCATGCTCAGAAAAGCTGTTAAGTTCTTCTGAAACAGCATACCTTTACTTCATGGTACACAGTGAAGGGAGGTGGGGACAACATATTGCAAGTACTCTGTGTGCCAAGAAAGAGGCAGAAACACTGGTTTTATTATCTCTCATCTTCTCAGCTAAGCTAGGCTATTTCAAAACTTCTCTTTGCACAGATATGGCCTGGCAAAGCTGCAGCATCTAGGAGTACGTTCCACGTAGAAGTACTTAATGTTTTGTCAGAGGGAATAAATGCAGGAAAATTGGAGCAAAGGCCACTAGAGCTGTTGTTCTGACAATCTCTCTGAGACTAGTAAGGGGTCAGCTACCCGAAACGCACTTGCAGTGCAGATCATCATCATCATGTCTGGTCTCAAACAATCACTGGTAACCAAGCTCCAAGCATTAATTCCATACAAAAGCAGAAAGCATAAAAGCAAGTTACAGGAATCATATTAAAGGATAAGGTTCCAATACATAAAAAAGTTAACAAGGAATTTGATAATCATCCTACCAGGTGAAAAAGCACTTCTATCTTATGGAAAAATAGTTATATAAAAATATATAATATTTAATGAAATACCTGAAGTATTGCTAACTGAGATCAACTGAGGAAAAAGGAGACAAAAAAGACTCATAAAGATTCCTCCTAATGAAACTAACAAAGTCTCTTCAAAGGGGTAGAGAGAGGGGGCTGACACCAAACAAACTCAAGAAATAGCACAAGAAAGGGGGCAGGGTATGAAGACAGGAGTGTTCCCTCAGAACAGTTTCTCTCCAGTGACTGTAAACCTAAAGATGCTCATATAAGAACTAGGTCTCAGATCACACAGTCAGCTAAGTGCTTATCCAGCTTATCAGCTGGATAAAGAAAAAGAAGCCCTTCATCTCTGATCGCATCTCAGGATAAGTAGATACAAACATGGCTATATTTCTGCATTCTTTTGCCTTAATAACACTGTTTTTCACTGTTAAATGACAATTTACAAATCCTTGCTTGGCCAGTGGCAATCTCAGGATAATTGTCAGACAACGTGTCTCATCTTTGTAAGTAAAAGGGATGCTTGAAACCAAGGGAGCTGAGCAAATCACTCTTACAGTGCCTACCACACATATTTCTCCAGAATTCCAAACAGCAGTAGCAATTCTGACCAGCACAGGTGTTGGCATCGCTGAAGTCTGCCCAAATGAGGTATTTTCTGATCGTGAGTGCTAGCCTATATGTTCCTTGGTGTGCAGCAAGAAAATTGAGCATGCACAAGCCCCGAGGGGCTGCATTAATACCACTGCTGCCCTGGAACACTACTCACCACCATGCACGCAGAAGTCACAGTTATATTTATCCAAGGTTTCCAGTGTGGTGACATAGGGAGCTCCTGGGGCAATCTCATCCACCCACTTGATGGCTTGCACCATTTTGTATCTCTCCTCCTGCGTAAAGACGGGGGGGCCCTTGTGCTTGGCAATCTCCTCTAGGTGAGAAACAGAAAATCTCTCTTAGAAATCCACACTACAACTATGGGCATTTCCACCCACGCCTTACGCAGTTCACAAGCAGGTGTGCTTCTCTGTGGGCCCAAACACAGCTTGAAACTGCTTAGGAGCAGAGACAGAAGCTCAAGTTAGATCAGAGCAGGTTTTAATTCAGTCACATTTCACAAATGTGTAACAAAGACCCTGGAATTAACTTTAAGGACAAAGACGACGGTGACTCCTTGCAACCACACATGCCTTCATGACAAGACCACCTGAGCTTTCTGGTGATCCCCAAGAAGTAAATTCCCTTTTTATTAATATCTTCATGCCACACTTGATTTATGTTAGCAAGTAGGCACCACTAATAAAAATCCATTTGAAATCCACCTGCACATGCAAGAACAAATTCCTGGTACGCACATTTTCACATGGGATTAAAACAACTTTTCTCTGCACAGAAGTTTAATTTGGGATATTGCTTCTGCAGCTGACACCAGGTAAGAGAATGGATTTTTTAAGTGATTACATTCTTTTTATAATACAGCACCTTGCTGCTCTGTCCAATCTATCCGGCACCGGGGAAGCGCAAGGAGAACCACCCCACTGCCCGACCCTGGCAAAACGCACTTTGGCAGCAGCTGCTACTGGCAAGCAGCAGGAATCTGCTCTGTGCCAAGATCACCACTGCCTTGGGCTAAGGTTGCTGGGCGATGGCAGAGGCAGCACGGGACAGAAAGCTGAAAAAACCTCTTACCGTCCGTGTGGACTCCAACGATGAGGTAATCCCCCATGGCCCGAGCCTGGCGCAGCTGGTTTGAGTGGCCGTAGTGCACCATGTCGTAGCTGGAAGGCAGAGGCCCTGTGAGCGACTCGCAGGGCACCAACCGCTGCCACAGCGGTGACTTGCAGCCCCTTCAGCGAGGGGAGCAGGGCTGCCCCCACCACGCTGCAGCCGGGGTGGCGGGAGAGGCGCCCAGGGCCACGCGCAGTCCGGCCACAGCGCAGCTCGGGGGCGGACGGGGCTCCAGTGTCACTGGGGCTCCACTGTCACTGGCACCAGTGCCACGGGTGGAGGGCTCAAACATTACCAATACTGGTGCCGCGGACATAGAGCTCAGGTGTTACCAGCACCAGCATTACCAGCTCCAGCACTACCGGGTCTGTGCCACAGACACGCGGCTCCAGCGTTACCGTCACGAGTGTTTACCGGCTCCGGTTTATGACTCCAGCGTTACCGGCACCAGCGCTACCAGCAGCAGAGTCACAGCCCCCGGGCTGGGCGGCCTCCCCGCGGCTCCCAGCACCGCGTGAAGCCGCGGAGCGGCGTCTCCCGGTCCCTGCCGCCGCCGCAGGGAAAGGGCCCGCGGGCGGCGGCGCCCCAGCCCGCTCACAGACAAGCCGGAGGCAGCAGCTCAACGAACGCCGTTTATTGCCGCCCGCCCACGCCACTCACCATCCGTCGCACCAGACGCGCACGGGCCGGTGCGCCGCGCCGCCCGCCGCCGCGCCCCCGCCGCCCGCAGCCGCCCCGTTCCGCAGCATGTCCGCGCCGCTGTCAG